>JARJEC010136352.1:0-20444 GCA_030264575.1 Tachinus sp. AB-2021 | reverse complement strand
TTAGTTAAAATATTCTTACACAAATCAAAGCAATTTTGATAATCTGAATCATTTATATTAATAATAGCATTCTTTTTTCTTTTTGTTAAAGATTTTGGTAATTTAGCGAAATCTTCAATAAATTTCCTATAATACCCCAATAAACAAAGAAATCCTTTTATTTGTTTTAGGAATAGGAAGATTTTGATTAACCTTAATCTTATCATGATTGGATTTAACACCTTCGGGTATTACAAGATGTCCTAAATAAGCGACTTCTTTTCGAAAAAATTCACATTTGTCAAGTTGAATTTTGAAACTTGATTTCCTAAGACGATCAAAAACTTGTCTTAAACTATTTACATATTTTTGTAAATTTGTTCCAAATATAATAATATCATCTATATACGCCAAACAATTAATACCTTCTAAAATTCTATTTACAACTCTCTTTAACGTAGCCGGTCCATTTTTTAACCCAAAAGGCATACGCACAAATTCATATTGACCTTTCTCAGTATTAAAAGCTGTTTTATGTATATCTTCTTCTGCAATTTCTATTTGATAAAATCCAGCGGCTAAATCCAATGTTGTAAAGTATTGTGAACGTCCTAATTGATCAAGTAAATCCATGATATTAGGTAATGAATACTTGTCACCTACAGTTTTCTCATTTCATTTTCCATAATCTATTACAATACGCCATTTGCGTTTTCCGGATTTATCTAACTTTTTTTACAAACCAAATTGGTGCTAACCAAGGGCTATATGATGGTCTAATTATTTGGTGATCTAGCATATCATTTATTTGTCTTTCAACTTCTTGCTTATGCACATAAGGATATCTCTATGATTTTAAATATACTGGAATTTTGTTTGTTGTATTTATAGCATGTTTGATTTGATTAGTAAATGTTAATTTTTTATTATCACTATGAAAAATGTAAGCATATTCTTTAATAAAATTAATAATAACATTTTTCTCTTCTTCATTCGTATGATTTGTATTAATCTTTTCCATATCAATTTTTTCTCTTTCATTATTATTTAAAGTATTTATTTCGTTTTCCTTTGGTAATTGATAATCGTATTCATCGATTGAAACTACCTTAATTGGATTTTTTAATTCATCTTCATTTTCAGTAGAATTAATTATTGTACATAAAGCTTTACTATTTTTTACTATTGTTGCACATTCTCTATTTTTTAAATGATTTATTTTATAAAATGGAATTATTACATCACCATTTTTGATATTATCAACATTTATTTCAATAACCTGTTCAGACTCTGTAGATACTTTTACACAATTCATATTATTTTCTAAAACATTACGAATATTAAGTGGTATATCTTACAATTAGGAGACATTAACAATTTGTTATCTAAGTCAATTATTGCTTTAATATATTGAAGATTATCAACCCCTAATAATAAATCAAAACTTGAATGAAAATTAAAAAGAAAAAAATATATCTGCATTTTTTAATTTAAATAATTCAACTAATGGAATAATAACACTATCATTTTCGTAGGTGGTACCACGTGCGCTGGTTACTTGGAAAGGATCATTTATTATATTCTCTTTAAACATTTTGTTAGCAATTTTTGGGTTAATAAACGAACGAGAAATGTCAGTATAAATTAAAATTTTTAATTTATTTTGAGGATCTATAATATAAGGCAATTGACTTTGGTTATTAACTAGACTCATTAATTCAATTGATTTATTAATGGGTCCTCTATCTCTAAAAAATTACTTTGTTCATTTAAATGGTTTTCATCCAAATTAAGAATTTCTTCAGAAATAAAATTTTTATTCTGTACATTTCCATTATTACAAATTTCATGATGTTTGAAAGTATTTGTAGTTGACATTGACATTGGTGTCGGTTTTTGTTGAATTTGTACAGCTTTTTGTGCACTTTTAGAATTAATAAAGGAACTATTAGGTCTAAATGGATTATTATTATAAAAATTATTACTTCTAATTTGATAATTATTATTGCGATTCCAATTGGTATTATTAACAAGTCTTTGATTATAATATTCACCATTATTTTGAATATAACAAGAATTATTATTAGAATTAAAACGAGGCTGATAATAATTATCATTATAACGTCTAGGTGTATTATATTTGATTTTATCGAATTTATTATTTATTGTTTCATGTTGAAAATCATTAGTTAACATATTTAATGCTGTATTTAAATTAGAAGGATTTTTTACTCTCATTTGTGAACCAATCGGTTCTTTCAATACTCTTAAAAGTATTCGCAAAGCATAGTTACGAAAGAAATTACCCAAATAAAACCGTTCTTCTATTTTTTCAATATGATTTGTAATATAAGTAATTTGTAAATTTAAAATTATTTGTATTCTAATAATAAAATCAAACACGGATTCATTCGTTTTTTGTTTTAAATTTGACATTTCAAGAGATAAAGTATAATCTCTTTTGTCACCATATGAGTTTAATAAAACCTTTTTTAAATCATCCCAACTTGCTATATTATTAGAAGAAATATTAGTGGTTGCTTCTCCTTTTGTTTTGGAAAATATACTTAATAGTTTTAGAACGTGTACGCAACATCTAGACAGTACACGGAACAGCGCTCATACAACTTTTTTGTCGAATCACCTGTAAAAACTTAAACATTGTAAAATTTCTAGATTTTTTGTGGGACTATTGTCTACGTCATACAAAATCTTCATTTTGTATCCAGCTTTTACAATTTTTTCATATACATAATATTGTTATAAAGAAGTTTAAAAAAAACGACAATATTTGTAACAAACTTGGTTATTTATTTTTATATTTTTACAAAATGTCTTCATTGCAACGCCGTAATTATACTCAAGTAATGCCGAAAATAGAATTGAATTATCTTGATTAATTGATGTGAAAAGCTGGATCACATTAAATACATATTAAAATTAAATAAATAATAGCCTAATTCAATTGATACATGTAAGTTATATTTAAATTTGCAGAATTTATATAAATATTATGATGATTTTATAAGTGCCATTTGTAATAAAGGAATAACAGTTATGGATGAAATGTCTGACAAAACTGCTTCTATATTTTGTAAAGTATTTACTTTTAATAAATTATCTTTTCTAAAAATTAATATAACCACCGCTAGCAGTGCTAGTATTTCTAAAGAATCATACGCTAAAACAATATCCCACAATTGCAGCACTTGCTCTGGAGGGAGATGACCACTAAATGCTCTCATTAGCCATTTAAAGACCACTTTGATTCTGAAATCAAAACTATATGTAGTACTATTTGCATGTAGCACATGGGTGAACATACGGCGGTACGCTTATTTCCTTAAAGTGATGCCATAGTGCAGGTTCGTATTTTTGAAGTAATCTTTCAAATAACAAACAAATTGAAACAATTCCCTGTTCATGCCCACACACACGATGTAAACGATGCCAGTAGCGAAGATAAAATGCACGAAAAATAAAATACAGTCTTACTGGGTCTTTAAATATATAGCATATCGGAGCAGCTGAAATGTTTAGTCATATTACATATTATGATTGACATTTTTTTAATAATCTCACCATACATAGTAAATCCATGAAAAGGTATAACTCCGCTAGGAGGAAAAGTCATCGTATTTTCGGAAGTTGGCTGTTTGCCTTTCAATATAACTTGCATATATCCAGGTTGACTTGATATATGTTTCAATATATCACTATCTCTCATAAAACACAACATTACCTAATTGTGATAATATATTATGATTCTTAAGTACTTCATTTATTAGCAACTTACTTGATATAAAACATCTTCAAATACAAAATATTGATCATCGTTTGAAGCCGTCAGTTGTATGTCTTTTATAATTAATTTATCTATCATTAAATCATATTGCAAAGTATGTGCTTTTAATGATTCAAAATATTCTTGTTGCTGAAATCCAAAAACATATCAATCTATTTTTAATACTTATGGCAAAAGTTCAAAGTGCAATTTAAGATATCAGGAGTAATCTATGACTTAATTAATGTAAAATATAGAATTACTTTACTTACATTAGCTGTAACATTAGCTCCCAGGACAATAGTCCACATATCCGCCCTTAAACTTTTAGGACAACCTTTCTTTAAAAATTCTTGTGCAACAGGAGCATAGTTTTGTATCAAAACTTTATCTCCTAACTGAATTCTTTTTGTTTCAAATGGACTGCTATAGGAATGACTGCCCAAAATTTGTTCTCCTCGTGAAAATTCCGAGTATAAAGTTCTCTAAAAACTCTAGTAACTAGCTTAAAACTATTTTGAAATCTCATACACATTACAGATTAAAAGGTTTATAATTTTTTAATTTAATAATAAAAATAATAATAGTTACCAAATCGTGTAAACCTTTAACTTTCATTGGTAGATGAGAAAATTCCCAAATAGGATCATCGCTATTATAAAGATAAAATTGAGAAATAGTTGCAGTGAAATAATTTTAAACTTACTCGTTAGTTTTACAGTTTGGACTTTTTAAATGTAATAAAACTTCAAGAAAATCTTTAGGTGAGTATACTGGCCTATATTTGCTAACATCTAAAAACAATGCGTTTTGTACATTAATAAAATTTTAAAATAAGATATGAATACCTATATCATAATTGCTTAGTTCGCCCCACTTTTCTGTTAATTCATCCCGATCTTGTATTGTTCGAGATCGCGCTAAAGTAATTCCCAATTCGGTGCACATAGAATTTAATGATTTGTGTATACGTTTGTCCCACTGAATTTGAGCTTTCTTAAAAAATGCCACATCTACAGTTGGAGATTCCATCCGTTTCTTGGACGCCACCCAATGGTAAACGTTATTCTTTATTTGACACTCGATGCCTTTATCTCTCATAGATTTCATCAAGGTATCATTGAAATTGTCCAATGTTACACTAGAGGAAGCTACTAGTTTCTAAAAATAAATTAATAATGTATATTAAGATGTTTTATTTATAACATTAATTTATATTTATTACCTGCACTTCATCAAGAAAACTTAAGTATGATGGATGACATTCAATCGAATCACATATTTTTTGAGTTGTATGATGTATACTTAATTCTTTAATTTCATCCATCTTTCAAGGGAAATATTCACAATACATTTTTGAAAGCATGATCGAAAGGACAAAGCCAAATTTATATGTGGACCATAACAACGTCAACTGTTGTGTTTCTATGGAGACGCATATAAATACAATTTTAACACAGCCACAAGTAATGATTTTTCTAATTCGATTAAGTTGTAAATGAATTAAGAATATTATAATATTATGTTATTCCATGTAATATTTTCAGATAATATAATAAGTGGTTCGTATATTATAAACTATTTTTTTAATTTTTTCTACAAACCAATAAAATAATTGCAAATGCTCATGACATATTATAATACGACTAATCCGATTATTATTATAGTGGGAATTTTCAATGTAGCATTATTGTACTGTGAATACAATTTTTAAATAAAATCACGTGTAAAATGCTCTATCTAATAGCATATTGATACGTGAAAATAATTTATTATCACGACAATATTATCTTAGCAACGCATAGTTACCAATAAGAAACGTCCGTCATAGCAAATTTAGATAATATCTATCATATTTGACAAATTATAGCCCGTCGATATGAATTTAATAATAATCGGTTGAAATGGAAAAATTATATTCGCATGCCAAATATAAACTCGTAGTTCGTTTATCGATAATTTTTTATAAATGAAACTCATTCTAATACTAATCTTTGGAAAATACAACTCGTGCTACGCACTCGTCGTTTGATATTAGAATTCGTGACATTTATAAAAAATTATCGATAATATGCGAACCACTTGTTATATTATCTATAAGAATATAATTTTGACAAAAATCAACAATGATCAACAATTTAAATTCATTGTTGTTGTTTGTTATTGATAAGTGAAAATAAATACAATACGTGTTGTATTTTCACTGTGTGTACTATATTTTTTTCCATAACTTTTTATATACAGGACGGTTTACAATAAACGGTTACAGCTGTAACTACTTTTTTCTACTCCTTTCTATTTATTGCAACTTTTATTTATACCTAACTAAATGGTTATGTATTATAGTAGAAAACCAGCAAAGTGGCTGACCTCTGGTGTTCAATTTTTAACTATTCAAATGGGAAAAACAAAACCCACGTGATCAATGTTATTGAAAATTGTCACTGGCTTTTAAAATAACCTCAACAACATAAACAATACGTTTTATCATTTATAAACAGCAATTTTGTTTAGTGCTCAGGCTTAAAACCAGTTTTTCCTATAATAGCAATATAACTTATTATATCCACAATTCAAACTGACAGATAGGTGGGTTTGTTTTCTCTATTTGCACCTCTTAAAAGCGCCATCTATTGGATTTTCTTTTTCTCCTATTTATCCACCTTTTTTTGTATTGGGGGTCGGTATAACATATCATCGGGCACGGTCTTGTCTTTTAATTGACTAATAATTACGAACAATATATTGTACAAATTACTTTTTGATTAACGCTGTAATTTTGATTAATTGTATTAATTGCAACTGACGAGAAATAATTGCCAAACAAATTGGAGATTTCATTTTCACAAGTTATAATATTAGTATTAGTAAAGTAATTTTTTTTGAAAGTTTACTTTGTCCTACGTTATCAAATAGTTTTTGATTTATTATTAGAGTTGTTAATCATGTCAGATGTACGTTTAAGTTTAGCAATCAAAATTAAATTATTATATTCATTTTTTCAATATATTATATTTTATTTTGCGTTATCAGCATTTTTTTAACCAGTTCAAATTTTTTAATTTAACCGGTTTAATACGAATATCTTGTGAGAGCCAATTTTTCTTTGTGATATTTGTATTACTAAATTTTATATTACGTGAGTGTTTAGGTAAATATTGAAAATTAAAATATTATATTTATTTTTCAAGATATTTTATTTTTATTTGTGCGTCATCAGTAATTTTTAATAATTTTTTAATTTAATCGATTTAATACGAATATCTTGTGTGAGCCAATTTTTCTTTATCATATTTGTATTACTAAATTTAAGATTGCGAGAGTGTTTAGGTAAATAAACTTCATCATTCCATCTGATTTTATATTTAAGTATTCTGCTAAAGAATATTTAAAGGATAACATGCTATTTGTATTCAAATATCTTTTAATATTATTTTCAACTATCTCATTGAATGTTGTAAATATTGTCAATATTTGAGCAAAGTGGTCAGAGAAGCTTGGTTCGACTATTTAGAAATCACGTATATGCACATCAGAACTAGTTATCATATAGTCTAAAAATGTTTCGCTAATTAGATTATTGAAGTTTGAAATTCTTGTTGGGCCTAAGCAATTTGAAGTTAAATTAAATATTTCATTACTACAAATGATCGTAATAAGCATAAGCAAGTATGTTTCAAAACTGCTTTAGCAGTAAAATTTTTAAATAACGAAAAAATCAACCTATTCCCTTTTCAATATTTTTTTCCTGATTTAATCAAAGGTTTTCCTTCATTTGTGTGAATTCCAAGCGCACTTACAATTTTTTTCTTGACGCGTGAAATGCATTAAAAATAAAACGTTGAAGCGATACGAAAGAGAGAAAGAGAAGATATAACATTGAAGAGTGAAATTAAGATGGAGCAACATTAATATAAACAATTTGAATTTTACAAATTAATTAATAATATTTGCCAGTCAGTGTCAGATACATAACCTCATATTAATGTATAGAAATCAGTTTAATTAATTTATTTTGATACACATTTAATAATTTACAAGCCGACCTCGGTGGCGCGATGGCGTAGCGGTTAAGATACCGTCCACTATGCTAAGAGTTCCGGGTTTGGTTCCCGAGATTAAAATTTTTATATTTATGTACAAAAATTGTAATAAAAACTTTACTTCTGCTGTATGGTCCATCACACTAAATTTTTGTTTCGACAGTTTTTGTACGTACGTTTAAACACGTATGTCTTTTAACACACAGCGTGTTTTAAATTGCCTAGTGCCGCGTATTCAAACCCATTTCAGGATCTCAAAAGTGCCATCTATTGGATCTTTATTTTCTCAGATTCGTTTTGAGGGTATTCAAAAATCGCCAATCATCAGTGACACTCCAGTATTATTCAATAAGAATGTTAATTCCAATTTTTTACGATTTTCGAAAAAAATCAATGCAATACACAATGTCCCTGCATTTCAACATCGACACCAGCAATGTGCCATTTTCCAAATTAAAGAACCTAATAATTCAGATTGGAATTCCAATTTAAATTAGCTAAATGTGACTTCTGGCTTCGGCAATTGTTCTCAAAAGAATAAAAATATTTATACATGCGTGTGTGCAAAATCGTTCACTACAGATATTTCACTGCATTTACCTAATCACTATGTTTTTGAAATTGTATAAAATAATTTACCAGCAAAACTACTACTTATATATTAATAGATTAATAATTATTTTAAATCTTCGGTCGGTCTCTATTCATTTTAGCAGAATAGAATCCATTAATTAATTAATTTGAATATAAAATGTAAAATAAAACATATTTTTTAAATGCAATTTTATTAATTGATATACATGTATAAAGTAATAAAGCTGAACACAGTGTGAGACTTGAAGATGACTATTTCATTTAACAGAGTATGCCTATTGGCTGTAATATTCTTAAGATACATATAGTAATAAAAATATAAGAAAATTTACAATACAAGAATTTCATAAAGTTTTAAATGCAGTGCTTTTGTGTATTTCTTATATTAGGTAGTAAAATTTATTAAAAATATGGTATATTTTTAGATAAATTCAATATTTATAATTCTCCTGAGTAGAATAAAAACTGATACGTATGAAATTAAAACTATGTATTACACATATACTTTATGAATATCTTGCAATATATAAAAATACAAAAGAGCTAATAATAAATACTTAAATATGTTCAAAATTAAATAATATAACTGTTCCTTACGTTTTTTCTGCCAACTTACTAAACATTTACTAACTCTATCACATTCTTTAAAACTATTTTTTTATAAGTTATATTTCTGCCAATCAATATTTTTACATCAATTTACAAATCTACACAATACATGTAGTGACAAAATCACAAAAGTAAACTGGCATTGTAAAACTATAAAAAAAATATATAAAAATTATCACATTTAAATGCTATAAAATAAAATAGATTCGAAAGATAATAATAATAAAATAATGTTGCTTGAATATTTGCCTAATGTATTGAAATGATCGGGTTTTTATACTTGTTTTCGTTATTCTGTTTCTGCAATTTATTGTTTTGATTACATTGGTCCAATATATAAGACTAGTTTGTTTTTTTTTTGAATACACTGGCACCATTAAATATTTCAACACAATTTCTAAAATTGATGTTTATTTCTATTTGGCACTTATTTTTGTGCAAACTTTTCTTGTTATATAAGTATATAGAACGTTTCAAACCAGATTTATTATTTACATGACTTTCTAAGCTTTAAGTTGCTAATCAGAGACTTATTCTGCTATTTTTTTTCTGAATTGAGCCCTGTATTAAAAAACAGACATGGATGGTATGAACTATCTTGTATGTGAAGCACGTTTTAAGTCAACATTATTTATTAACCATAAAATATATAATATTATGTGTCAAATTATTATAATATAACAGAATATTTTCATTATTGATATCAGTCGTGGTTGTATACTTTAGCTTATCATTAATACCTTGAAATATAATACTAATAATATATTATTATTATGATATAGTATGTTATTTAATTTGTATATGTATTTTTATTGTTTGGTTTTTTTCTTTGCTTGTCTGCATAATGTTTGGCAGAATCCAATCCAAGTTTGCTCATAATTCGAACATAAATCACAACTGGAAGCTGAAGATGAGCTTCTAGTTGCAGTTTCACAAACTAACTGGGCCAGTCAATCAACCAATATGCCCTGGGAAACGTTAACTAATTGCTCTTTTAAGTTTCGGAAAGAAGGACGATGTTCCGGTAAAGGACTCCAACATTTTCTCATTATCTGAAAAATAAATACAAAATAATTAAAATAATAATTCATACATAAAATGATAAAATTGCAAATAAATCTATCTGTACAATCAATCATTTACAGATATTTTGTCATTTTTATTCAAGTCTACCTACGTTGTTAACATAATATACATATTTAA
The DNA here is from genome assembly GCA_030264575.1 of Tachinus sp. AB-2021. NCBI lineage: Eukaryota > Metazoa > Arthropoda > Insecta > Coleoptera > Staphylinidae > Tachinus > Tachinus sp. AB-2021. The sequence goes on along the minus strand of JARJEC010136352.1, from coordinate 10,232 downwards.
TTGTAACTTGCATAAAAAAATACACAAAGAAAAGTTATTGGATTATTGTTTATATTAAGCAATTTTTAGAAGAACTGCCATTGCAGGACAATTTTGCAAGCACTGGTAAAGATACATGTATTTCATTAAATTGTAAAATACTCTGTCTCTAATAAGCGGATATGGACAGAATAACTTTGTTTTTTTTGCTTTTCCAAAGAAAATTGAGAAAATGAAATACTTTTTGTTTCTCACAATTTCATTATTGAAAAAAGCGCAATTTCGGCGACTATATAGTAAAGTCAGCGAATATAATAAATTTACAAAAGATTTGTTGTATAACGAAAATCAGGTTTGCATGTTGAGACGCCCCACGGTGTCAAAAACACTCATTGTAGGACATTGCTTATAAATCATATAAAACCATCGACATCAATTAAAATTTGTTTACAATATATTTATTAGACCCTGAAAATATGTATGGAATATAGATTTTAGTATGTATTTGTCAATTCTAAAAGATCCATCCATCAATCCATTTTATTAAAAAAGAATATCATCTACATAAAATATGAAATATAAAAATAAATATGCTTTAAAAGAAAGGTTTGTCCATCTTATAAACTAACCAAAAAATACAACACTATAAAAAATATCAATTTTTGTCCACAAAAGAAACAAGAAAATTGATAGAAATTAAACAGACAGTTTAAAAAAACAAGAAACTGAATAATCATAGAAAAATATAATTTATCAGTAATTCCCTAAAAACATTACAACTTGATATTTTAATACTTAAAGCTATAAAAAAAAGAGTCCACAAAGATGTTACTATTTAACAATTACCATAAAAATGCAACTATGCAAACACATCTTAACAAACAATAGAACTTAAAAAACATTACAACTAATTACTAACTTTTTATATGCTTAAGATATTATATTAAATTTTGTGGTACTGATTTACTTCTAGCTCTGATATAGAAACAGTAATTGCTCAGAGTATTGATTAATCATTTTTGTCACACTCATATTTGATAACATCGAAATGTATGGATGTAGAAAGGGCGAAACAAATGCTCCATCATAAAGTAAAACAATTTACTATTTTTTTTTCCACAAAAATACTTATTGAAAATCAATATATTAAAGACTTAAATTTCGACTTGTGAAGGTCATTATCAAGTGTGAACAAGTTACACCATAGGGCATGACTCAAGGCAATTAAATCTCTTAAGGTTGCCTGGATTTCATTGGTTCTTAACATGCGCATGAAGTTGGCACCCCCATGTTGGAATTTCGAAACAAAAACTATATATTGCATAATTTTGCCCAAGTTATGCCCATTTTTGCCCAATAGTAATTTTCTTTTGCCAAAGTCCAATTAACCCATAATTTAATAGTCGAATTTCTTGTAATTAATTGATTAGACAGTATTCATTAATGCCATTCATCACTATTTGTTAATTCATCATATAATCATTCAGTAGTAATTTATATCATGTTTTGTTTATTTAAGAGACTATATCCCACCAAAGACAGCGTTACGAAACACGAATGATTTAGAACCAACCAGCTTCTAGATAAATTTATTGCCGCAATAACAAAAATCATGTAGAATTTTCAACATATGATAGGTTCCCTATTAATTTGTCTCATTATCAAATATACAGTTTTTCAAAGTACTGTCCATTACTGTGAAATAAAAATTCAAACGTCAGTTTGCATCAATAACAAATAACTATCTTCCCATTTTGTTGTATTTTTTGTTAGCATATAGTCCAATAAATTGCTCTCGTGCATTGTAAATTATCACAAGTTTGCACTCTATCGACAAACAAAGTTGTGCAAACTTGTTACCGATAATTTACAATGCAGTTGTGAAATTCCCATTGAAAATTTTTAACGTATAATTTCAGTATATTTTGTTTCACACTTTAGAATAAAGGAATATTGAAAGTAACAAGTGTTTACATGTGACAAGCAACATAATCTCAAAATACCGGACAAATAATTCAAATTAAAGTTTTTATTATTATTAAAAATGTGATTGCTATAAATTGCAACATTTTTTATGTATTTATCTATCATGTTTAAATAATAAAATAAAGTTGAAAAACGTTAATTTGATTACTTGAATAAACTGAATAAGATATATATAATAACTTACATCATACACTTCTTTATAACACCCTTTAGGTTTTTCAAGAATCATTCCTTTTTGAACTCTTTCAACAACCTCAGTATTTTTCAAGCGACCATATGGCATTTTTCCACATGTAAAGACTTCCCACATTAGAACACCTGAAAAATTACATTACCATATAAATAGTTTTTGTATAAATATTTTTAATTTAAGAATACCATATGCCCAAATATCACTTTTTGAAGAAAATCTTGTGTAATTTAATACTTCTGGTGGAGCCCATTTTATAGGAAACTTTGTACCACCAGAAGATGTATATTGGTCATCCAAGACATATCTTGCAAGTCCAAAATCAGCAACTTTTACAATATTTTCTGATCCCACTAAACAATTTCTTGCAGCAAGATCACGATGAATATAGTTATGTCTTTCCAAATACGACATTCCTTTACATATCTAAAAAGTGCTTAATATGAAACAATCTTAACATAATAAGAGATTCAATTCTATCTACCTGTATACACATATCTAAAAGTAATCCTTGATTGCTCGAAAGAGACTGTTCATGTCTTCTTAAATAATTAAGTAAGGAACCATGCCGCATATATTCAGTTACTATAAAAATTGGTCTATTTTTGCTACAAACTCCATACAGTTGTACCAAATTCGTATGTTGTAGCTTCCTAAACAAAATAATATATTTGATATATTTAGTTTTTTAACTTTCAAAGTACGCACGTCATTACTTTAGCCTCTTCAATAAAGTCATCTTCAGACATAGTTCCTTCTTTCATCATTTTCACAGCAACATCAATGGAACCTCTCCATTTCCCTCTTCTCACTACTCCAAACTGGCCTGATCCGAGTTCTTCAAGAAGCATTAGTTCATGTGGATCTATTTCCCACTTATCTTAAAAAAACAAAATTAATATCAATGCGATGTAAATACAATGTAAATAATAAAAAAATAATATAAAATGAATAAATAAATATGATCAATATATTAATATGAAATAAAACAATTTACTATATTTTTTATCACAATTAATTCTTTCTAATGTAGAGCCTTCTACAGATGATACAAGTTATCATCGGTAGAAGGCTCCAGTGGAGCATATACTAGAAAGAATGAATTATAAAAATCTTAGGAAATTATTTAATTTCATTAATATAATGGATTTTCACATAACGGTCAACTCAATTAATTATATTAAATATGACCCAATTTTTCAGAATTTCAATTTATGACAATGTATTCAAATGTTAATAAAAACAGCAAATATTAAATAACTGAAAATTTATTATAAAGTTTTCCGAAAGTTTGCCGAGGAATTATGCAAAAAGCATTTCAAATTTCTTAATTTAACATAATTTATACATTTATCTACTTTATATGTTATTATTTATTTTATACATTTATCAATTTAATTTACAGAGTGCTAATCAAATCGCTAGAGATCGAGGGTTCAAATCCTGACCGAGTAACTAAAATGCTCTAGTGCTTCTGAGTGATTTGGAGGTTTTTTTCATATTATAGTAATAAATTATAATTTTGTTATTATTGTAGCAATAATGGTGTTTTCTCAAAAGTTGGGATAATATAACCTTATTTTTTTAATGCTGTGCTAAATTTTTATTCTCTACTTGGAGGAAAATGAATGACACACTTAGAATATCTGATTTCATCAGGACAGAGAAACTGCTCATACTATGAGAGCCAGTGACACACAACATTTCAAAGGTGCCCGATTTCCTGATATGATGACGTTTCAAGCCAACCTGCTCACGTGTTCAACCAATTTCACATTTAAAAGAAGCCATTTTTTGTTTATTCATCATTATCCCTAGAACGCCCATGGCTTGTGATAACACCGTCTTTGTTATAATTAACTTTTCTTCTGTATTACAAAAATACATTACCTTCATTAGCTACAAATTTTGATTTTTCATCCCGATAACTCAAAAATTAAAGATATGGTGTCCATTTATTATTATCCATAGTTATTTGGTCTCAGCCACAGTGTATAAAAATTGCTAAGTTTGTACCTGTTAATGGGTCATTTGATCAAAATTTGAGGTAAAAAAATATTTAAAAAATTCCTTGGGAATAGAAAATGCTAAAAAATAAACTGATCTCGTAAAATTAGCTCAAAACGGTCTTATCAGAATTTATCTAGCATTGTTAGTTTCTGAGATAGCCTATAGTAACGTCAAATTTGGCCACAAAAGAGATGCGCACCGGTAGAGATACCAACTGCCAGACGTATCGTATCCCTTTGTAACTTTAGTAAAGAAGATAAAAACCCAAAAATTAATCGAACTAAAATCAACTTTTTTACAACATCGCTAGCTCTTATTCTAAATACTTTCTGAATTAATTACAAGTTCTGAATTACACTTGGAAATGGTGTAGTCAGCTTTATAATTTTTACAAAAAACCGTGTAACAAAAAAGTCTACAAGTAGTTTCCAAATATTTTATCAGAATCTAGGACGTAATTTAGTGATAACAACAATACAACCAAGGTCCACATGTAGTTTTTTTGGCCCAAAATAGCCATCAAAGCCATGTTTGTTTACCCTTTTGTAAAAAATGTACTAATATATATATAGGAAGAAAGACACCAAAACAAAATGTTGGCTCAAGCTATATGTGTCGGACCTTAAGCAAAAAGCAAAGAAAACAAGCAGAATTTATTGTTGTGATGAGCACCCAGAAACTCTGTACATAGTAATGTTACATTTTGAGTCATAGATCTATGATGTCGTACGAGCTTAGATATTTAAATTAATAAAAACTTCCCCAAAATGCATTTTTAAAATTGAAACGGTACAAATCTACCTATCTGTGTACACTAGGGATAAATTCATAAACCTTTAAAAACACATCCGGCACCAAGATGCAAAACCCTACATATCTAAAGCTTCTGTGGAGACGAGACAAGATTAATCAAATCTCGATCTCGAGATTATAAAAAGCATGATCTCGTCTTGATCTCACCGAGATTATCGACATATCAATCTCGATCCCGATCTTGAATCTCAACAAGATTAAAAAAATATTTTAAAGTTTACACATAATATATAGTATAATATATTTAATATTTAATAATATATTTATTGAATAAATTTTTGTTAAACTAATAATTTTATTTATACATTTCAATAAATGTGTGATCTCGTTTTGATCTCCCCGAGATTTTGTCTTAATCTCGATCTCAACCTTGGAAAAAAAATCTCGTCTCGATCTCGATTTTGAGAGGAGATCGAGATTTTTCTCGTCTCGGCAGAAGTTCTATGCATATCCACATACAATTTTTTTCTGTAAAATGACGTTCAGAGTAGCATATTTCGTATTTCCCGCTATCAAAACTAATCTAATATCAATAATTTTATAATAGTATAGTTTGAAGTGACAGCTACAACTAACATTTCCAAAGCAAAGCTCATAAGATTAATATTAATACTTGCAATCTGCGTGATGTCATAACAACTTGCACGAGTTCATGCTGCTGACATACTGAGTCTATGTGTATCGTGATTGTATGTATATTCACTGTAAAACAAAACACTAATATATTTACCATGACTCAAACCAGCAGTTGCAGGTGCAGGTCTATCACATGGACTTGTTTTTAATCTGGAAGCTAGACCACCACTATTGTGTTTATGATAATTAATGAGATCCGGTATTGAGCTACAGCAATGCTTTTCAGATAGAAAAAATTCCGCCCGTGAATTTTGTTTTATATGATAGTGTTTTACATGGGGATGTGGACTAAAACAAATATAAATAATTGTTATATTACCACAATCTAATATACATACACTTTTGTATAAAGTGACAGAGTATATAGGCCCTTAGTTGAAGAATTTCTCACTACAAAACAACCTTCCTTATCTTCATGTTTTAATAAAGACTCTGACCGCTGTCTTGACATATCATTCACATACCATCTAAAATAAATTTCATTTAATTACTGTAGTTCTACGCTTAAAATACTTACTCGAATTGTTGTAAACCAATTAATTCTTTTTCTTTGACATAATTACTAGGAATAAAACCGATATTTCTGAAATTATATTATTATTTTATAGAAGTACTATTATTATTATAAATAGAAGTACTATTTTAAATAAATAATAATAAATAATGAGAAATAATAACAAATAATAATAAATAATAATAAGTAACAGTAAATAATACCAAATAAGATATAATAATAAATAATAACAAATAATAATAATAAATAATAATAACTAATAATAAAGAAATAAGTAAAAAGTAAATAAATAAATATATATTACCCTTGGCCATCTCTAACTTTCCACCAATGTTCTTGAGTGTCATCTATTACTTCATACTCGGCATTCTGTAAAATAACAACCAAATATGTACTTATACTATATATACAATTTTAATTCAAATGTGTAAAATATGTCTGTTAGATACAAAACAATCAACAGTTAAATTATTATATGAGGAAGTAATTGAAGGTTTTTGGCCACAAAAATTGAGTTTGCAGAACAAGCCATAGGTGAGTGCAATAATTATTTCAGTGTATATAAACCTTTACTTTACAGTAATATTACTGTATGTTAAACACACACACACGCACAGGCACACCCACACGTACACGCACACCCACACGCGCCACAGTGTCTATCCACTCGATTTGTCGATAAGAGAAACAAATGTATGCGTATAAATAAAATTAATTATTAATAATTTTGCTGTTTTATAGCACAACATTTGAAATCGGTATTGTTACCTTCTAGTATTTCTACTTTTTAATGGAACCTATTCAACCGTTTGACATATAGAAATGTTCTAAAAGTTTGGCCACTTTTGAATTTGTTAATACAAACTTTGTTTACTTCCCCATCTTTAATACCCCTTATATCATACCTTTTCCAAAGATAAATCGCCCGATTCAATAGCTTTATAATTGTATAAAGCTACAACAACTTTTTGTCTTATCATAGACTTTTCTTTCTGTTTAGCACTTGGTGTACCTGGAGTTGCACCTCCTGGCATAATAGGACTTGATTGGGCACCTGCAATATAGAGAAAATATTATTGTATGAACGAAAATAAGCTAATTTACAAGGCATTATATTTTAAGTAAATCAATAAAAATTTTAAACTATTAGTAATTGAGTCAATAAAGTCAGGATGGGTGCCGGTGCGTGAATTTGGTAGTTCACGTACGATGTTAGTTTGTTAGATAAGTCTTTTGGCAAATCAATTTTGTTATGATTTTTATTAATCAGTCGCTGTCCTGAATAGGTTTGACAGTATTCTCTCTATTGTTTAGAAAATTATTTATATACGATTATTAAGAAAATTATTATTAGTGGGTAATAATTTTAAAAAAAGATACAAAAATAGTCTTTTTTATGGCTAAGTCAAGTAAGTGACAGAAACATTGTAAATTTCTAATTATACCATCCAAATTAGCCTTAAGGTATGGTCTATTTACTGAGATTAATCACTTTGACTAAACGCATGTGATTAAATGAACCAATCGCTAGATTGCGTTCTATTGAGTCGCAACGTTTAAAGGAAGTACACAGACCATACCTTTACTTATATTATGATATTTGTAGTGTGCTGACCAATAGTTATTTGCAGTGATAAGATTCCGCCAGTTTGCTCAATCCATAAGAATTAAGTTTGGCTTGTTAAAAATACATACTTTAACTGCAGAAATTGATTTTTGAATAAACATCAATAACAGACACTTTCTTGAATTTTTTTTAAGAAATACAGATAAATGTGATATTACCAAAAGTATTAGAAGGCAAAAAATATTTTGAACACCATAGCCGTCAGTTCAGCAGAAGCTGAAAGAGGCTTTAGCTTTATAAATAATTTGCACAGAAAAACTAAACTGATCGTTTCAAATATAAGTAATATTATGGTTATTAATTTGAATAGTTTCTTAGAAAGGGATCCAGTACAGTTAGTGAAAAATGATTAAGAAGCAACCACGAGGACAATCCTCGTGCAAAAACGGAAATAGAAATAACTGGAAACCAACAGGTTATTAGGCAAAATTTAAATTAATTAGATATTTTAATGTACAACAAATATCCCTGTGAAAGAGGTGCGTGTAGTTAGCGGGTGAAGCTTCGAATGTAAAATTTTTTCTTAGGTGCTTCGTTTGTGCTTGATTGTCCCTAAGGAATTTTTGTGTGTGCTTCTTTGGTATAAAAGTTGCAAGCGAAAAACTAAAATAAAGAAAATTCCTGAAGGCGCACAAAAAAAAATCCAAATTTGAAACTTCACGCATCTCTGTAAACCGGTTGTTGAGCAATTTGAATGCCATCACTGGTTATTTGTAGTCATTTTTGAATCTAGAATGTGAAATGTAACTTTTGCTATTTGAGAACAAGGGTTTTTGGTGAGGAAACAAATTGCAAAAAAATTATTCAAGAACGTGAAAGCTTTTAACATTTACGATAAAAATATAATTTAAAAAATAATAATATAAAATTAAATATTAAATTATTCGTTTTGATTAAATATTTTGTTTCATTATATTTTTGGATGGTATAATTAGAAATTCACAATATTTTGTCACTTAGTTGATTTGATCTACTCAAAAAATTGCCATTTTTGTATCTTTTCTTTAAATTATGTCCCACTCATAATAATTTTCTTAATAATGGTAAAGATGAAAATATATACAGAAAATACTGTAAAAGGTCCTATACACATTACAAAATTTTGTACCACACACAGAACAAAACTAATGATAATATTATAAATTAATAAACTAGTATAATAAATTAATATGTAAAAAAATACTGCTGCAGTAACCACAAGTGATAACATTAGTGCGCAAGTTAGATGCTCTGCATTACCTTTTTTTTTTTATATATATATATTTTTTTTTAACTTCATGCAATAGAGTGGAATCGCCTTACGACATTACTTCGTCTATAGCACCCCCTTAAGCACTTTGTAACTACCTCCATTGAATTCCAAAAATAAAGTGATTCTAAATTAATTTAAGTACTTATTTAATCTAGTCAAATAATCTGTTACAAAGCTAGGAAAACACTAGATACTAGGTAGTGATTTTATCAATGTCAATTTAACTAAATTTTAACTTCATAAGTTTCGATTTCAGTTACAGTTTCAACCGAAACTAGAGGAGGAGCCAAATATTCAGTGACCGTTTTGTTTCCGGCTAAAAATCATCTTTCGGTCGGACACTAATTTATTTCAATGTCCATACAATATTAATTGTCTAATTGTTTTTGTAGTACTGAGAAAAGTCATATACGTTTACGAAAATGTATAGGATAGTAAATTTAATGCATTAATAAAGTTTTTTGCTTGTCCTTCCAAAACTTGTCTAAATAATTTTTTTATATATGTAATAAAAAAAATTATTAAGTTCTCAATTCAAAATAATATAAGCAAATTCAATATAAAATTGGCGAATAGCAGTTACAGGTTAAATTGTATTATTATTAAATAGTATATTAGGTTCTCAATTCAAAAATAAAACTTTATAATCAAAATGTTTAAAATTACAAAAAAATTATTTTGATTATTTTACTCTAATTTAAATGCAAACTTTTGATTGAATTAGACAAGATTATACAAGCAAATTGATAATTGACAATCAATATAATTATCGTTTGTGTTTTTACCAGTGACGTACGTGATAACATTACTAAAAATTAAATTAAGCGTTGTGAGTAAAATATAAATATAATATTAATGTTGATAATAAATAAATAGTTATAGTACTTATTATTATCTTGACTAATACAACTCATGTATTTTAATGTATTAAATTATCATAAATTTGATATTCTTTTCTAGATAAATTATGATGCTCTAGAAAAAAACACTATTTGATACAAATGTTTTTTTTTTAAACTTATAATAAAGAAACAGGAATTCTTCCCAGACTAAGTAAGCTCGCCCTGCATCTGGATATGAATATTAACATAAATAAAATTATATGTGACAAAATACAAAATTTGCTAGTTTTTTATATATTACTGAAATATATATATATATATATATATATATATATATATATGTATATTACAATATATCAATTTGTAGGTAGTTGTAGTAGTAA
>JARJEC010136327.1:0-10233 GCA_030264575.1 Tachinus sp. AB-2021 | reverse complement strand
TAATTAAACAATAATTAAACAATAATTAAACAATAATTAAACAATAATTAAACAATAATTAAACAATAATTTAACAATAATTAAACGAAATTTACACAATAATTAAACAAAAATTAAACAATAAATATACAATAATTAAAATTAATTAAAGAATAATTAAACAATAAATAAACAATATTAAACAATAATTAAACTATACTTAAACAATAATTAAACAATACATAAATAATAATTCTCTAACAATTAAATGATAATTAAATTATTATTAAACAAAAATAAATAAAGAATAATAAAACAATAATTAGGCAATAGTTAAACAATAATTAAACAAAATTTCATACCGGAGACTTCATTTCAATGAATTTTAAAGGTTTAAGTACCGACCAGTTCAATTAAAAAAAATCTATGATGCATTCGGGATACTTAAAACATTTGACTAATTAAACAATAATTAAACGAAATTTTATACCGGACACTTTATTTTGATAATTCTAAAAATTTAGGTTAGTTTAGATTATTTCAGGTTAGGTTAGGTTGGCTGCTGTTGATTGTGATCAATTTTATAATTTTGTGATGAATACATAAAAAACATTTAGATATTTAAACAATAACTAAACAATAGTTAAGCAATAATTAAACAATAATTACACAATAAATACACAATAATTAAACAATAATTAAACAATAATTAAACAATAATTAAACGATAATTACACAATAATTAAACAATAATTAAACAATAATTAGACAAAAATTAAACAATATATAAACAATGATTGTACAATAATTACAAAATAATTAAACAATAATTGAACAATAAATAAACAATATTAAATAATAATTAAACTATACTTAAACAATAATTAAACAATACTTAAACAATAATTAACTAACAATTAAATGATAATTAAATTATTATTAAACAAAAATAAATAAAGAATAATAAAACAATAATTAAGCAATAGTTAAACAATAATTAAACAAAATTTCATAATTTTAAAAATTTAAGTACCGACCAGTTCAATTAAAAAAAATCTATGATGCATTCTAAATACTTAAAAACATTTGAATAATTAAATAATAATTAAACGAAATGTTCTACCGGACACTTCATTTTGATCAATTTAAAAGGTTCATTATGATCAATTTAAAAAAATTCTTATTTTTTTTAATAGTTAAACAATAATTAAACAATGTTTTATACCGGGCACCTAATTGTGGTCAATTTAAAAAGTTTAAGTACTGGCGAGTTCATTATAATTCTTCAAAAACTTCATATACCTTCGGGATGATTATAAATCGTTTGAATAATTAAACAATATTTCATACAGCACACTTATTTTGATTAATTTAAAAAGTTTGATTACCAATAAGTTTATTATGATCCATTTTAAAAACCTCATATGCATTTGGGATATCTATTTATTTTTTTATTGAATTAATTAAACAATAATTAAATACTATTTCATAGCGGACACTTATTTTTTCGGAGAAATTTTTGGCCAAAATTAACAAAATTAGCTAGAGAATGGGGCAACTTTACATATATTTCCGCAGGTGATTACAAAATTGTCTTGTTATGGGAGTTGTCCATTTATAGAAGTTGTTCACAACTGGAAATTTTACACAAATTATCTTTTTAAATATTAAAATACTTATATTTTAATTTTTTATTTCTATTATTTGATTTTTTACATCAATATTTTTGCTTTTTTCTTTACATTCTATTAATGAATACAATATTTTGTTTTTACATTTGGATTATATCTGTGTTTATTTAGAAAAAAATCGGATCCGGCCGCATAGTTATCGAGATCCGGCCTGAACCGAATCTTTCAAATATTAGGTTGAGCTGCATCACTAGTTTTTGAGTACCAGCAAATTCATTGTAATCAATTTCAAAAACATCATATGCAACTGAGATGCTTATATTATTATTTTTGTGTAATTAAACAAAATTGCCAGATATTTAATTTTAATCAATTGTTTAAATAACAGTCAATGCAAAGTACTAAATAAAATCAAAAAACCTCATACGCGTTTTTGAGGCTTATATTTTTTTATTTTGAACAATTAAACAATATTTCATACCGGACACTTATTTGAATAATTTAAAAGATTAAAATACCATCCAAATTATTATTTATTTCAAAAACATCATATGCGTCCTAAATGTTTTTTTAAAATAATTAAATAATAATTAAACAAAATTTCACAGCGGACACTTATTTTGAATTTAGAAGGTTTAAATATCGACCAGTTCTTTATGGCCCACTTCAAAAACCTCGAATACGTTTGAAATGCTTTTTTTTTAATAATTAAACAATAATTAAACAACAAACAAAAATTAAACAAAATTTTATACTGCACACTTATTTTGAATTTAGAAAATTTAAATACCATCCGGTTAATTATGGTCTATTTTAAAAAGATCATATACTTTCGAAATGCTTATTTTTTTAAATAATTAAACAATAATTAAACAACAAAAAAATTAAACAAAATTTCATACCGCACACTTATTTTTAATTTAGAAAATTTAAATACCAGCTAGTTCATTATGGTCCATTTCAAAAAGATGACATACTTTTGAAATGCTTTATTTTTTAATAATTAAACAATAATTAAACAACAAAAACAATTAAACAAAATTTTATACTGCACACTTATTTTGAATTTAGAAAATTTAAATGCCAGCCAGTTCATTATGGTCCATTTCAAAAAGATCACATACGTTCGAAATGCTTATTTTTTAATAATTAAACAACAAAAAAAGTTAAACAAAATTTCATACTGTACACTTATTTTGAATTTAGAAAATTTAAATACCATCCGGTTAATTATGGTCTATTTCAAAAAGATCATATACTTTCGAAATGCTTTTTTTTTTTGATTAATTAAACAATAATTAAACAACAAACGAAAATAATGATAAATTTCAGAAACCTCGTATGCTATCTGGATGCTTATAATTTTTTGGACAATTATTATTATTGCTTATTTTTTTTAATAATTAAACAACAAAGAATAATTAAACAAAATTTCGTACCGGACACCTTAAAGGTTTTAAATTTTTAATTACTAGTCAGTTCATTATGATAAATTTACTAATCATGTTATAAAATCGGAATATTTATGATTTTTTAAAAACAATTAAACAATAATTAAACAATATTTCATAGCGGATACTTATTTTGATTAATTTAGAAGGTTTATTCACTTCATTACGATCAATTAGAAATCTTGATATTGTTAATTAAACAATAATTAAACAATATTTAAACAAAATCTTATTCCGGACACTTCATTTTAATCAATTTACAAGGACCAACCAGTTTGTTAAGATCATTTTCAATAACTTAGTATGCGTTCGGGATGTTTTTTCTCAATAATTAGACCTTTAATTAAATTGAAATATTAAAAAAAATTACTGGACAATTTATTTTAATTACTAATTAGGTACCAGCCGGTTCATTATGATCAATTTCAAAAACTTTGTATGCGTTCAAGATGCTTAAATTTTTGTTCATTTGAACAATTAGACAATAATTAAACAAAATTTCATATAGGGCATTTTATTTTAATCAATTTAGAAATCAGTACCAGTACCAACTAGTTTATTATAATTAATTTTAATAACGTTGTGTTTGTTCCAGATGCTTAATGTTTTCTTTCAATAATTAGACAATAATTAAACAAAATAATTAATTATTTCATAGTGGACAGTTTATTTTAATCAGTTTAGAAACCAGTACCAGTACCTAGTTTATTATAATCAATTTAAATAACGTTGTTCGAGATGCTTAATGTTTCTTTTTCAATAATTAGACAATAATTAAACAAAATTTCATAGTTGGCACTTTATTTTAATCAATTTTGAAACCAACAACAGTACCAACTAGTTTATTAAAGTCAATTTTAATAACGTTGTATATGTTCGAGATGCTTAATGCTTTCTTTCAATAATTAGACAATAATTAAACAAAATTTTATATCTTATTTTGATCAAGTTAATAGGTTTAAGTAGACTCCAGTTCATTAGGATTAATTTAAAAAACCTCAAATGCGTTCGAAATACTTTAATATTTATTTTTTTAAAATAATTAAACAATAATTAAACGATATTTTATACAGGGCATTTATTTTGATTGATTTAAAAGGTTTAAGTACCAAAAGGTTCAATATAATCAATTTCGAAGATATTGTAAGCCTTCGGGATGCTTATAAATTTTTGGATAATTAAACAACAATTAAACAAAAAAATTTGGATAATTAAACAATAATTAAACAAAACTTTTGGATAATTAAACAACAATTAAACAACTTTTTTTGGATAATTAAACAATTAAACAAGATTTTTGGTTAATTAAACAATAATTAAACAAAATTTTTGGATAATTAAACAACAATTAAACACAATTTTTGGATAATTTAACAAGTAAACAAACATTTTGGTTAATTAAACAACAATTAAACAATTTTTTAAAAATAATTAAACAACAATTAAACAAAATTGCATCCGGATACTTAATGTTAATCAATTGTTTAAATAACGGCCAGTTCAAAGTACCAAATCAATTAAATTTTTTTTTCGACCAATTAGACAGCAATCAAACAAAATTGATAAACATAATGTTCAAATCAACTTGATGCCGTATTATTAATGTACGAATCAATTTTAATAACGTTGTATATGTTCGGGATGCTTAGTGCTTTCTTTCAATAATTAGACAATAATTAAACAAAATTTTATACCTTATTTTGATCAAGTTAATAGGTTTAAGTAGACTCCAGTTCATTATGATTAATTTTAAAAACCTCAAATGCGTTCGAAATGCTTTAATATATTTTTTTATTAATTAAACAATAATTAATCGATATTTCATACAAGACACTTATTTTGATTGATTTAAAAGGTTTAAGTACCAACCGGTTCAATATAATCAATTTTGAAGATATTGTAAGCCTTCGGGATGCTTATAAATTTTTGGATAATTAAACAACAATTAAACAAAAAAATTGGATAATTAAACAATAATTAAACAAAACTTTTGGATAATTAAACAACAATTAAACAACATTTTTTGGATAATTAAACAATTAAACAAAATTTTTGGTTAATTAAACAATAATTAAACAATTTTTTTGGATAATTAAACAATTAAACAAAAGTTTTAGTTAATTAAACAACAATTAAACAAAATATTTAGATAATTAAACAACAAATAAACAAAATTGCATCCAAATACTCAATGTTGATTAATTGTTTAAATAACGGCCAGTTCAAAGTACCAAATCAATTAGAATTTTTTTTCGACCAATTAGACAGCAATCAAACAAAATTGATAAACATATTGTTCA
Organism: Tachinus sp. AB-2021; assembly: GCA_030264575.1. Lineage (NCBI taxonomy): Eukaryota > Metazoa > Arthropoda > Insecta > Coleoptera > Staphylinidae > Tachinus > Tachinus sp. AB-2021. The sequence goes on along the minus strand of JARJEC010136327.1, from coordinate 4,872 downwards.
AATCAACTTGATGCCGTATTATTAATGTGCGAATCAATTTTAATAACGTTGTATATGTTCGAGATGCTTAATGCTTATTTTTAAATAATTAGACAATAATTAAACAAAATTTCATAGTGGGCACTTTATTTTAATCAATTTAGAAACTGCACCAGTACCAACTAGTTTATTGAAATCAATTTTAATAACGTTGTATATGTTCGAGTTGCTTAATGCTTTCTTTCAATAATTAGACAATAATTAAACAAAATTTTATACCTTATTTTGATCAAGTTAATAGGTAGAACTCCAGTTCATTATGATTAATTTCAAAAATCTCATATGCGTTCGAAATGCTTTAATATTTATTTTTTAAAAATAATTAAACAATAATTAAACAATATTTCACACCGAACACTTATTTTGATTGATTTAAAAGGTTTAAGTACCAACCGGTTCAATATAATCAATTTCAAAAATGTTATAAGCCTTCGGGATGCTTATAAATTTTTGGATAATTAAACAACAATTAAACAAAAATTTTGGATAATTAAACAAGAATTAAGCAAAATTTTTGGATAATTAAATAATTAAACAAAATTTTTGGTGAATTAAACAACAATTAAACAAAATTTTGGTATAATTAAATAGAATTAAACAAAATTTTTGGATAATTAAACAATTAAACAAATTTTTTGTTTAATTAAACAACAATTAAACAATTTTTTTAGATAATTAAACAACAATTAAACAAAATTGCATTTTGATCAATTGTTTAAACAACAATTAAGCAAAAATTTTGGATAATTAAACAATAATTAAACAAAATTTTTGGATAATTAAACAACAATTAAACAAAATTTTTGGATAATTAAGCAACAATTAAATAAAATTGCTTCCGGATACTTAAATTTGATTAATTGCTTAAATAACGGACAGTTTAAATTTTTTTTTGACCAATTAGACAGCAATCAAACAAAATTGATAAACATCGTTCACATCAACTTGATGTCGTGTTATTAATGTACGACGCATATTTTACAAAAAAATAATTAAAAAATTTGATTAAAAAATCTTTTTAAGGTTTGCTCAGATTTCCGAAATTTTAAATATTTTTGTGATTGTTATTATTGTGGCTGCCGAGGGTTGTTAAAGAGAACACCGTATGCAACAGTCACATGGGAAATTTCGGCGTCTGCAAGATTTCCACGGAAACCCCAACACTGCCATATAATTTCATATTCATATGTTGCGGCCGTACATCAGGCGCGATGAAAGAGAAAGCTGGGAGCACAATTGAAGCAGTGATCATCGCAAATAAATCGTATTTAACTCAACTTTTATTGCAATTTTTAAAGGCTTTGAATATAGAAAAGGCTCCCTTTGTGTTGTGGCATTGCAGGTTGGCGGGATTTAATTTATTTATTTAATGGCCATCCAGGGAGGAGCGGTTAAAAGCAGACCTTGTGCTTAGAAGGTAATGAAATGAGCCAGTAAAAGTATGCATATTAAAAGCGGGACGTTTTAATGCCTCCGCAATGAATATTTCCAATTTAAAAATAGGAAAATTATGTTTAGCAAAAGATAATAAGTTGATTACGGTAAATTTAATAAAGTTAGGCATTAAAGTTAAATGGTACAAGGGGCACTTTCATTGTAAAATAAATCAATTTTATAAAGCCGCCCGCACCCCATGCCTACCTTGAAAGTTTGATTGCTCAGGATCTGCTTCTTTTTTATCTTCATCGAAACTTCTCGCCGGAGACCCGAAGTTTCGTTTGCCTGCGAACCGCTCTGCGCCATCCCGGCCAACGACCAATCTCGGCCACCGAAAGACTACAAAATATTGCACAATAAATTACGACAAATTGTTGGCTCGTGTATGGAAAATAAATCATAATCTGTCTTCGTGTTAAGGCCAAACTTACCCGGATTGCATCTGCCGCTAAAGGGCCGCAGCAGTAACCATCTTCATGATAAAGTTGCATGTATTGTTCCTTCAACCAAAGCACTCGCCTGTCGGATAAAGTTAGCTGTCTTGATAAGCCCTTTATCAGCCAACATAAGCCACTGTACCATACTCTGCAATATCAAGCTTTATTGTTTATCAAATTCTTGCAATTCTCAAAGTTACCTGCACATCGTCGCTGGGCAGACTATGTACAGCAGCCTATTATCACTTAAACCATATCCATATAAAATGGTTAAAGCGCATTCGTTTCCGGATTCGTGCGTCAATCCATAGCGCCTGCAGACTGTCGCCAGTTCGTAATCCTTTTCCGCGTCTCGACCACCAAGATGCACTTCTTTGATGGCCATCAGATCTAAAAAGCTGTAATATAATGTTAAATTTAATAACATTTATTTTTTTTGTTACAAATCATTCTCTTGTTTGATAAATGGCACTTTTTAGTAGTTTTTGGGCAATTTTAGTTAGTTTCCTCCCAAAAATTTTAATTGTACCAAATTGTCTTTTGTAAATTGCATTTTTTTTGCTTCTTTTACAAATTTTCTGTCATTTTTAATTTTTTTTAACATTAAGTGCATTATTAAAAATTTTTGCGAATGTTTTGTTTATTTTCCAAGGTTGTTTTCTTATTTTTTTGTTTGTCGGATTGGCCAGTAGAATATAATAAGTTCTTCTGAATAGTTTTTCTAGCATCGATATATTTTCTACAGGAAAATTTCTTGCCACTCATTCTTACTATATTTTTTTTTGGCAAATTTGTTTTGTTTGCAATTAAAAATTTGTTCGAAAACACTTGCAAAATCAAACAATTAAGCAAGAAACTGCGGCAATATTTCATTTTTTTTTTAGGAATTCTTTCTTAAAATGAAGCCCCTTTCATCAGGAAATGGGGTTTGTATTGCATAAAAAATTTAGAGCAACCCCACCGAGTATGATAATAATACGCGATTCTGCATAAACTCAGCCGACCGAAAAAAAACCGGTATATTGGCCCCATATATGTATAAAAAATATAATACCTCCCCCGTTGCCGCCTATAAAGTTTCAAAGAGATTATTCGCTTTGTGGATATATTTCCTAGCACTAGCACGGAGCTATAGTATTCCCATTTTATTGGGGATGCCTTCCACCAATAAAATGAATTATTTTTTGTTCAGTTTATTAGACCTTATTGAAAATTGAATTTAATAGACCGGTTAGAGAAGATGAAAATTGAAAATATTGAACTCACCCATCATCAAGAGTAGTTCCTGTCGATAGTTCCCCCGATGCCTGAAGCGCCAGTTTCGTGAGCAAGCCCGAAGCCAATGTTTCTTCCGGATTATAAGAAAGATTAAAATCCGTTGAGAAAGGATCGTTGTCGGAGACAGTGCCGGCTTTAAGGCCACTCCAACTTGGTCGTACCCACGTGAGGGTGCTGCAGGAGCGATCCAGCCGAAGATAGAGCAGCGCCCCGCGGATACCCGGCGGCGACGGCCCTTCGACCCCTTCCCATAATACTGTTGTTCCGCCGTGATGCATTATCTAAAATCAAACAGACAAACCCTTAATATCACTTTGCATGTACCAATAAACCGGAACTAATCGAATAACCTGTGCAATTGGATTAAAGCATGTGTGAGATATAGGTCAAGGTCATCCGAAAATATGCACAGTATTTATTTATTATATCCGATTTATAATTCAAAGATATGTAGCTTTAGACAAAATTCTTATCGTACATTGAACGTTAATCGGCAATGAAATTTCAAAATTTTACAAAAATCGTTGATTATTATTTTTATCGATTTGTAATTATTTAGTGAAACGTTTTATTAAAATTGATTTGTGCCAAAAATGTCTTTTTTAAATTTTTTATCGTGCGAATATTAAATCGTATAAAACGAATTTGGAAGTTTCAAAATTTTGCAAAAATCTGAATAATTTTTATCGATTTTTAATTATTTAAAAAAAAAATTAAAAATTAATTTTCCTCAATATTTTTTTGTAAAATTTTTATCGTACGTTGAACATTAAATGGTAATAAATGAATTTATAAATTTTAATATTTTGCAAAAATCCTGAATGATTTTGATCGATTTTTAATTATTTAAAAAAAGTTTTATTTAAATTAAATTTTCCGCCAAAATTCTGAATATTTTGTTGCAAAATTTTTATCGCACGTTATACATTAAATGGTAATAAATGAATTTGCAAATTTAAAAATTTTGCAAAAATCCTGAATAATTTTTATCGATTTTTAATTATTTAAAAAATAGTTTTGTTAAAATTAAATTTTCCTCAATATATTTTGCAAAATTTTTATTGTACGTTGAACGTTAAATTTTAATAAATAAATTTGTAAATTTCAAAATTTTGCAAAAAGCCTGTTTTGTCGATTTTTAATAAATAATTTTAAAAAAGTTTTATTTAAATTAAATTTTTCGGCAAAATTCTCAATATTTTTAGCAAAGTCTTTATCGCTCGTTGAACATTGAATGTTAATAAACGAATTTGTAAATTTCAAAATTTTGCAAAAATCCTGTTTAGTCGATTTTTAATAAATAATTTAAAAAAGTCTTATTTTGACTATTGAATAATTTTTATCGATTTTTAATTATTTAAAAAAAGTTTTATTAAAATTTTTTTTGTTGCTATTTTTCCCAATATTCTTTTGCAAATTTTTTTTTCGTACGTTAAACATGGTAATAAATGAATTTGTAAAATTTCAAAGTTTTGCAAAAATCCTGAATAATTTTGTTGATTTTTATTTGTTTAAAAAAAGTTTTATTAAAATTAAATTTTTCGCCAAAATTCTCAATATTTTTTTGCAAAATTTTTATCCTACGTTGAATATTAAATGGTAATAAATGAATTTGTACAATTTCAAAATTTTGCAAAAATCCTGAATAATTTTTATCGATTTGTAATTATTTAAAAAAAGT
>JARJEC010136320.1:0-13597 GCA_030264575.1 Tachinus sp. AB-2021 | reverse complement strand
TCCATTACTTGTAACGCTTCAATCGAAATACTTCTGTATCCACTACATACTCTCAATAAGTAGTTTCTTTGTATACTATTTAACATTTTTAATTTTGATTTACATTTTAAAATTTCAAACCAAATTTGGCTTCCGTAGAGAGTTATTGAATTTATCACCGACATTAAAAATTTTCTTTTACTTAATTTTGGTCCTTTAATATTTGGAAGTAACTTTGATAAATTTGTAGTACAATTTTGTGCTTTCATTTTTATTATCAAAAGAAATTTTTTTTTAAAAATAAACTTATAAATGAGATTATCTGATATTTTCCCTTGATTTTATTAAAACACCTTCAATTTCAATTTCAATAAGTTTGTTACCCCTATACAAAATAGTAATTTCTGATTTTTCTTTAGCTAATTTTAATCCAATATTTACTTATTATACTTTTTATTAAAGTAATCAAGAAATCAATTATTATCTTATCATACAAAATTGTTGTTTGTTGCAGCGACGACATCTAAGGTCCTTGGCTTTATTTATAAAAATATTTGTAAATAAATTCTAAAATTTAGGAAAAACTTTGTATAAACAATTCAGAATTTCTAGGATCGTTCTAAAAAGTCAAAACAAGATTTCTTTTAAAGTATTTCAAACATTCTAAAATTTTATCAAATATTTAAATAAATATTCAAATATTTTAGAAGATGTAAAAATGCAATTTGAGTGCATCTATATTAGACCGGCCCTGCATAATTTTGGATTTTGCAGTAATTTTCAGAATTTTCAGAAATGTAAGTCTTTTCTAAATTATTGAACATATGGAAGCACTAAAATTAACTATTGAGCTTTAGCTTGAATACATTTTGCTAAATTTAAGACTTCTGACAAAGAATGCTATAAGCCACAATCTAAATTTATTGAATAATTCAATTTAAAACTCAAATATTAATATATTTTTTAATTTTTAATTGATTTTTTACACGTTTATTGCATACTGCTATATACACAAAGCAAACATAATATGTTACTTACATATTTCACGACTTAATTCAATTTAAAAATTGCATTTTTTAAATTTTAATTGTGACTAACTGCTGTTTGCCCCGGGGTCTACAATTGTTTGAATAGATTATCTGATTTGACGCAATTGGTATAGTTCCCTAATAATTGCAAACAAATTATTTATAATATTCAAAAAAGTCATTAAAACCCTCTTCGGAAACATGGCCATTTTTAAGAAAGGTAAAGCTTGCATTGAAATATTTCTACTTTGAATTGAAATGAAAATATTGCCACTATTCTAAATAAGTTTTTTCTAACCTTGCCAGCTTTTTTAAAATCCGTTATATTTTTAAAATTATGAAAATTTTAAGAAACATCAATATAATTATTATTCGAGAGGTCATTGACTCTTAGCTTACGTTGATAAAATATTGGAAAAAATAGAAAAAATAATCAATATTTTTAAGTTCGGATGAAATGTTGATAAATGGTTTTAAAAATGAATGTTTCCGTTGACTTGTTATGTTAAAATAAAATGATTTTCAGCAGGATAATTGAAGGAATAGATAAAGTACCCTGCTATTAGGGGAGTCTAGCTCAAGCATGAGAGGCTGCAAATATTGATTTTTTGTAGTCTGAACTAGTAACCTGAATGACTACTGTAATGCAATGTATAAATGTTAATTCAGTAGTGTTGCAATCGATATTGGATATTTCTACCTGCGAACTCATTTACATAGTTTTCTGCAGCAGCAGAAATGTATGGAATTACAGCCGCACGTTGCCCATTATTATACGCGAAACGTTTATCAAAACTGGCCACACTTAAACGAGTTGTGGTGTAATTAATAATCACTATGTTAGAAAAGTAAATAGTATTGTGGTAAAATGACGGCGAGATGAAATAAAAAAAAATAAAAGGAATGAAATTGAAGTGATTAAACCTGTCCTTATAGCTCAACAAATTTTAGCACTGCATTTGCAATAAACAACCCGTACATTAAATTTACGACATGAGTAATAAAGTGTAGATGATTATCATCCCGTGTACATTTAATTAAAAGTGATTAAGCCTTTGACTTCTTCTCATATTCATAATGTAAAAATAAAACGATGATATAAACATCGCGCGATACTATAAATATATTTCCTATAAATTAATAAATTAATAATGTCTCAGCGCATCCGGATGCATAATTACTGAAACAAAACAAATAAATGCAAACAGCAAAATTGCCTGCCTAAACTGACAATTTCTTGACAAAAGGAATACGTTAAGTAAGTGACACCCACAATCTTGTATTAAATCCCACGGGAGTATAAGGGAGCATTCTTGCAAATCCTTTAATCGCACCCTATCTTTTTCAAACGAACGCCAAACGCATACTTCCATCTCCTTTCCTGATAAATTATTTAAATTTAATCACGTCGCTTTGAAACTGAATTTAATTATCCATATTAATGCAACGTGGAACTTGATTATATCAAATATTTATTTGGGGACTTGTCGTTGCGCTTACTTTACGTTTTCACACATGATCTTTGGGATTGTACGTTTCTCTGCTCGAAAAATTTAATTGAGGAAGTCGACAATTTTAATATGCTAATGTGATTATGTGAACCGAAAATTATTTATTCTTATTATACAGTCTGTGCATTTTTTTTTTGACAAACAAGGAAACCATCAAAATGAAATTTGCATAAAATAAATCAATGAGTGTATTTAGAAATATTTGCAATGGCGCGGTGCCATCAGAATCCCTAAGGAAATTATAAAATACGCACGCATTTTCAACTATGTATTTGAATATAAATAAATTTATGTTACTTACTATATGCATGTTAGGTAGAAATTAAATTTCGAGGGTGATTTATGAGCGCTTGCAAAAATGTGTATATCTTTTATACGTGGATATTTTTTATTTCCACTTCCTCATCCATTCATTCCGGATGAAAAGTTTACACAAGATTTCCTAGCTGCACTTGCTACATACATGCATATGTTTGGTTAGAGATAATTAAAGTTGAAATTAGTACTTTTAATGTTTCTTTGAATAAATAACGTGGAATCGTGTAAACGAAGGATGATGTCCCGGAACGTTACACTTCGCTATATCTTAATATATGGATCTCCATAGGCTCATTAGTTCAAGTGTTGGCCGTCAAAGCGACACCACTTCCGGTTAAAAGACAACGACCGCTGTCATAATCTGCCGCTGCCTTTATAAATTATTCATTTAATAATTAAATCGGTATATTTATACCACTGGTTGCCTTACTATTATAAGCATTCAACACTTGAACAACTATATTAAAATAAAGACGATGCCTATCTCTGCAGTTCCGCACTGTTTGAATCGTCTTCGTCACGCTGCCACTGCATCAATGCAACAAACCCAATCAAACATCATGTGGAAATGACCCTCGGATATTAAAGCGACAAAGATACAATGCAGGGGAAGCAAAGTCGCATTTGAATTAAGGTGCCAGCATATGAATATGCAAGTACCAAGTCACAAGAACGAGTGTGAGACACGGAATACAAGCTAAGCTAATCATGGAAATGCAAAGATATCATTAAAATCCCCGCCATATTGATCTTATCTTCTTAGTTCAGCGGCACCAACATCTTTGTTTATAACAAAATTGCGTGGAAAATCTACCTACACTTTACTATCTAAATCACTTTTTAATACGGCCCTGATTAAATCAAAATTAAATCTTCAATATTTACAATATGCGCATTTTTAAATTTTTTAAATTTTATTTGAATGATATTTTTTATTTTTTCTTATTATATAATATTATATTTATGTTTCTGGTTTCGTAATTGCATTGAAAACTGCCAATTTGTTTACTTTACTGTATTATATCCTCATCTGAACTTCTTGTATTTGCTAAATTTTAGGGAATGATATTGTTCAAAATTACCTTTTAATTGGCGCAGAATATCTTTGAACTAAATTCTAATGTTTATAAACATATTAATTTGAAGCTTTTAATTCTTTGTTGGTAATTTCGCAATTCATTCTTGAGAATATTTATCTGACTTAAGATTATAAAAAGTCAGATTGTGGAAATTTGTGTAATTTTGAAATAGTTTCTTAAATTTTATTTGAATGATATTTTTTATTTTTTCTTATTATATAATATTATATTTATGTTTCTGGTTCCGTAATTGAATTGAAAACTGCCCATTTGTTTAATTTACTGTATTAAATCCTCATTCGAATTTTTTGTATTTGCTAAATTTTGGGAATGATATTGTTCAAAATTGCTTTTTAATTGGCGCAGAATATCTTTGAACCTAATTCTAATGTTTAGAAACATTTAAATTTGCAACTTTTAATTCTTTGTTGGTAATTTTGCAATTCATTCTTGAGATTATTTATCTGACTTAAGATTATAAAAAGTCAGATTGTGGAAATTTGTGTAATTTTGAAATATTTTTTTAAATTTTATTTGAATAATATTTTTTATTTTTTCTTATTATATAGTATTATATTCATGTTTCTGGTTCCGTAATTGAATTGAAAACTGCCAATTTGTTTACTTTACTGTATTAAATTCTCATCAGAACTTCATGTATTTGCTAAATTTTGGGAAAGATATTGTTCAAAATTACTTTTTAATTGGCGCAGAATATCTTTGAATTAAATTCTAATGTTTATAAACATATTAATTTGAAACTTTTAATTCTTTGTTGGTAATTTCGCAATTCATTCTTGAGACTATTTATCTGGCTTAACATTATAAAAAGTCAAATTGTGGAAATTTGTGTCATTATGAAATATTTTTTAAAATTTTATTTGAATGATATTTTGTATTTTTTCTTATTATATAATATTATATTCATGTTTCCGGTTCCGTAAATGAATTGAAACTGCCAATTTATTTACATTACTGTATTAAATCCTCATTTAAATTTCTTGTATTTGCTATATTTTGAGAAGGATATTGTTCAAAATTACTTTTTAATTGGCGCAGAATATCTTTGAACTAAATTCTAATGATTATAAACATTTAAATTTGAAACTTTTAATTATTTGTTGGTCATTTCTTGAGACTATTTATCTGACTTAAAATTACAAAAAGTCAGATGGTGGAAATTTGTGTAGTTTTGTTGGAGTTTTACTGTTTATAGTTCCTTTGTCCAATTACGAGAAATCCATTTTGATTTTAAATATTTAAATGTTTAACAACAATAACAACAAAATATCTTTAATTTTGTGATTATAACTATTATAAATTGACCAGATTTTGACATTGGTGAAACTATTGACGGAGCAAAAGCAACAAAAATTGAAAATATAACTTGCTGGTCCTCTTTTTAATTGGTTTAAAAATATTAAATACATTTTTAGTACTTTATGTTGATCCTGTATTGTGGGTAGATTTTGCATTTTCTTTAAATATTTACATTTACGTCTATTCATCTAATGCTAAACTAAATTTTTAGCTAAATTCCTGAAAATCTTCTACTACCAGTATTTACTATTTCTCTTTTTATTGTTTAATTAAAAAATGAGCCTTTTAAAAGTGTGTTCATAATCACATTTTTTAATTCTAATATCCAAAATATTTTTGATACTTTTTGGCATTTTCAATTTTCAAATTTCTCAAGCCTCGAGTTTTGAGCGACAATTCTCGGAAATAGAGACTATATATTTTTCCAAAATGATTCAGCAAACCTAGAATTTACATTAAAACTGATCCATTTATAGATTTTCTGTTCCTTTCAATGAACACAAATGAGTTTACGTTGCTTATGACTATATAATTACAAAATATATTATGAAATATCTGAAAATAGTTCGATGATATTTATAAAAATTAACCGAAAATAATATAAAATCTTTATATCAATCATGAAACAGATTTGAATTAAATATGCACTTGAGCGGTTTTTGCACAAAGCTTTTTGATTTTTAAAATTTGTCTGGGCACCCTATGCTCCTTTAAGTGAGAATTTTGATCTGGTTTATGAAAAAACCGACTGTTGTTTTTTGTTACCTTTAAGTGGAGTATAACATTGTACTAAACTTAAAGGTAACAAAGGGCATTGTACTCCACTTGAAGGTAACAGATGGCAACAGTCGGTTTTTCATAAACCTTAGTTATAAACTAACACAAAAGAGCAAAAAGAAGGTTACCCATTGCACAATCTTAAATGAATGTACATTTCTCCAGTTGAAATTCATACCTATAGCGACAAAAATTTAATGTGACAACCTATTTTTGTTGAGGTTTTTTTGTCAAAACATCCTTGCAATGTGGTCCTGGTAATCTTATTGTACATCTGCGATGTCTTACACCTTTTACAGTATTGTCTATGAAGTAGAGGATTTTTTCCCAAGGAATTGTTTTCCGCTTTTTGTTCTTTTTGGGTTTGATTATGCTTTCCAAAATAAACTGTGCGCTGCATGTTGCATGTTCTGCATTTGTAAAGCAGATACTTTAGAATCTATACTTCCTCTAAGCATACGCGGCATAATAGATCTTATCGTATACCCAATCTATTGTGTTTGTTAAGACCAACTGGTATTATAAGCATTTGCAGTTTGATTTGAATTATATGCAATACTTCTTTTTGGATGGTTCTGTAAGGTAACTTTAAATAGCTTTGAGTTTATTTTTTCACAAAATATTCTTTTAATGAGGGGATATAGTCAATAATTGTGGCACCCTTGAGCAGTTGCTGAGATTGCATTCAAAGTTTAGATCTATGTTGATAGTATCTATGCCAAAGTTGGTTTCATAAAATTAACGGCACCCAAGACTTCTTTGTAACAGTTTTTATTTCTTTTATCCGTTTCTATGTCTTGTTGTTTATTTTGAGTGTTCACTGTTTTCCGTTTATCTATCTCGTTTGAGCTGTTACTGTATTTTTTTTAAATTTCGAGGATCTTTAAATAGTAAGTTTTGGTTGCATTGTTTTGTATGGTTTCTAGCAACGTGTCTTACTCTTTACTTAAGCTGTTTTTATGACATTTGTTTGCATTGACATCTAATGAACCTTTTTTCGATCATATCAGATTGAAGAAGAAGAAAAAACATGTTTTTGCGAGTCCCAGAAAATAATACTTTTAGAACTTTTTTCTTTAACAACTTTTCTTTTTTGATTGACTAAAACAACCTCATTTTGTCTCTATGATATAGTAAGGATAGAACATGGGTCAATTACATACTTTTTTGGTACTAATGACTCTGGATGAAACTTTGCCCTATCATTACTAGCAAGCAAATTAGTATAGAATAGAAACAACCTTGAAACATTAAAACATTTTCTATAAGTTGTCAAGCAAAAAAATCATATGTCAGTTATGATTTTATCAAATAAGCAAGGTAATTTCTAATTAGACAAACAGACATAACAGAAGATTACCGACCTTATAATGACTTACTTTTAGCACCAAACTGATAAATAGTATACACATCACAAATTTTAAAATTAAAGACAAAACTTTGTTTAAACAATTTAAAATTTCTAGAAGTATTCTAAAAAGTCAAAACAATATTTTTTTTAATTTAAAAAATCTATCTTTTAGAAGATATAAAAATGCAATTTGCTCTGTACGTCTGCATCTATATTAGACCGGCCCTGCATACATTTTGGATTAGAGTAAATTTCAGCATTTTAGAAATGTATGTCTTTTCTAAACTTTTGAACATATGGAAAATATCTAAGATTTACTATTGAGCTTTGGCGTGAACACATTTTGCTAAATTTATAACTTCTGGCAAAAAGGCTATAAGTCACAATCTAAATTTATTGAATAATTCAATTTAAAACTCAAATATTAATAAATTTTCTATTTTTTAATTGATTTTTTTACACATTATTGCATTTTTTGTTTCTTTTTTGTTTACTTTTGTTTACGTTTTGTTTACTTTTTGTTTACTTTTTGTTTACGTTTTGTTTACTTTTTGTTTAATTTTTATTTCATTTTTATTTACTTTTTGCTTACTTTTTGTTTACAATTTCTTTCTTTTTATTTACTTTTTATTTTCTTTTTGTTTATGTTTTGTTTACTTTTTATTTAATTTTTTGTTTACTTTTTGTTTACTTTTTATTTACTTTTTGTTTCCTTTTTGATTACTTTTTAATTACTTCTTGTTTACTTTTTGTTTACTTTTTGTTTACTTTTTCTTTACTTTTTGTTTACTTTTTGTTTACTTTTTGTTTACTTTTTGTTTACTTTTTGTTTACTTTTTGTTTATTTTTTGTTTACTTTTTGTTTATTTTTAGTTTCCTTTTTGTTAAGTTTTTCTTTACTTGTTGTTGACTTTTTGTTAACTTTTTGTTTACTTTTTGTTTATTTTTTGCTTACTTTTTGTTTATTTTTTATTTAACTTTTGTTTTATTTTTATTTACTCTTTGCTTATTTTTTGCTTTTCTTTTTGTTTACTTTTTGCATACGTTTTGTTTACGTTTTATTTCCTTTTTGTTTACTTTTTGTTTAATTTTTATTTACTTTTTGATTATTTTTAGTTTACTTTTTATTTACTTTTTGTTAACTTTTCGTTTAATTTTTACTAACTTTTTTTAATTTTTGTTTACTTTGGTTTATTTTTAGTTTACTTTTTGATTACTTCTTGTTTGCTTTCTGTTTACTTTTTGTTTTCTTTTTGTTAATTTTTTATTTACTTTTTGTAGGTTTTTTTTAACTTTTTGTTTTCTTTATGTTTACTTTTTGTTTACTTTTTGTTTACTTTTTGTTTACTTTTTGTTTACTTTTTGTTTACTTTTTGATTACTTTTTGTTTACTTTTTGTTTACTTTTTGTTTACTTTTGTTTACTTTTTGTTTACTTTTTGTTTACTTTCTGTTTACTTTTTGATTACTTTTTGTTTACTCTTTTTTACTTTTTGTTTACTTTTAGTTTATTTTTTGTTTGAATTTTATTAACTTTTCATTTATATTTTGTTTACTTTTTATTTACTTCTTGTTTCCTTTTTGATTACTTTTTGTTTATTTTTTGTTTACTTTTTGTTACCTTTTTGTTAACTTTTTGTTTGCTTTTTCTTTACCTTGTTCATTTTTTATTTTTATTTTTTGTTTAATTTTTGTGCTTTTTATTTATTTTTGGTAAATCTATTCATATTTGTTAATTTAATTTTTTTAAATTTCGTTTATATTTTTATTGTTTCTTTTAATTTTTTTTAAATTTTTTATTATTTTTTATTTCGTTTAATTTTTATTTAATATAAAACTCTATACTATGTTATTTTGTATAGTTTGTCATGTTTGTTTCATTTAATTTTTGTTTTAATTTGTGATTGTTTTATTCATTGCTTACATTTTATATATTTCCGTTTACTTTTCATTAATTTTGATTGTTTTTGTTATATTGTTTCATTGTTAAATTTGTCATTCATTTTGTTTACTTTTAGTTTATTTTGTTTTTTATTATATTGTTTATTTTTAGTTTGATTCGTTATTTTCTGTCTATTTTTGTATTTGTTTTTTATTCACTTATAATATTATTTCAGTTTATATTATGTTTTTAATTTGTTATTTCCGTTTATTTTTGTTTAGTTTGAGAATTTTTTTCATTTCATCTTGGTTTATTTTTCTAATATTTTTCTTTAGTTTCTTAATTTTTTGTTATTTTGTTTGTTATTTCTTTACTAATAAAAATCTACTCAATTTGTAATTTTTCTTTAATTTAGTTTAATTTTATTTTTAAATAATTCAGCATTTTCGATTATTTTCAATTATACTAAGTTTATTTTTGATTTATTTGTTATAGTTTAATTTTATGTCTACTTTATTATTCAATTACTTAGTTGTTCTTCCTTATTTTTTATATAATTTGTGTTTAGTCCTTGTTAAATATTTGAAAATGGGTTTAAAAATTTAATTTCATTTGTGTTGTTAGAATCACTCAAAACTATTAGAGAATTGTAAAGGTCAAATTTAATATTTAAATAAAATATAAAAATTAAAGAAGTATCATTTCATAATATTATATTTAGCGCGACTTTAAATCGTTTTAAATGCTAAAAACGTATTTTTGCAAAGCGGTTTGATTAAAATTTGAAAAAATTTGTTATAAATTAATTAGATTTCAACGAATACATATAAAATTAAAAACTATTCGAAAACTAAACATTTTAAATTTCAATTTTCCACGGCCATTGTCTCATTTAATTATAAATTTTATAAATTAATACAACGGTTAACGGGATTTATATATTAACTGTTAGGCCAAATTATTATTGCACCACTTTAAAATATATTTACAAAATTGTTTTACTACACTTTTATAAAAAATTCTATTTGATCCTAGGAATATATTTACATCCATTTTTTAATTAGCGACATAAAAAGGCGAAGAGTTCAGCTCTTCGTAATAAATACATTTTAAATTCCGTTGATGATTTTAAAAGAGGGTAGAGTAGATAAATGGGTTCCCAGTAGAAATGCATTTCAATGAGATAATATTCCCGCAAGAACGTGAAATATGATACATGTTTTAGTTCTGCATTTCGGCATAACAGCATCGTGTCGCATCAGGCTACGCACGGTCCGAGCTAAGCACTTACAAATTGAAGAGTTCTGCTCAGATGTGCATTGAATGAGTTATTGCTAGATGGAAGCACCAACCGAGGACGATTCAAATATTATTGATGTTTTCGTTTGGATTGGACTTATTGGTTTTATGTGAAGATATCTATCATTTCATTAGGCCATGGGAAAAGTTACTTTCTCTTTGCTGCAATACGTATAAGTTCATATGTAATGTAATAGTAAATTAATTAATAATACTTTATAATTACCAATTAATGGTTTTATAATTATTTATGATAATAATTAGTAATGCTTTTTAAATCAATAATCGATTTATTAGTAGCTACAAAAAGATAATTAATGGAGTTGTATTGTTTATTATACGATTGATTAATGTTTTCAAATTATCTTCTTCACAATTTTTAATTATTTTGAAAATATTGCTTTACAAAAAATAGTTTTACAAATTTATTAATACAATATTGTAATCTTTTTCTCAATTGATTGATTTCTTACATATTTCCAAACTGTGTATAAGATCACTTAATTTCTAATTGTAATATCAGTGGCGGCTCTACCATGAAATTAATAAGCCTTTTGGAAGGCTCACGGACTTTGCACACACCAATGTTTATAGATATTTTTTACAAATTTTTGCATATTTTTCAATATTTTACAATATCTTTCTTAATAATTTTGTACTTTTTATATTTCTTCAGGTTTTGTAGCTTATGTTTGCAAATAATTTTCAAAATTTTTGATTTTTTTTCTTTCTTATTTAATGATTTTTTTGCAAATTTTCCTTGATGATAAAGAAATGTCAGAAATTTCTTTATGTTTCGTAACTTTTTTGGTGTCGTTCATTCTTTTTCTCATTTTTTTATATCGTTTAATATATTCTAAACACTTTTTGATTTTGATTTTTTTGTTATTTTCTCTAATTTATCGACATTTTACAAGATGTTTTGCAATGTTTATTGATTTTTCATTCCACTTTGCATCATTTTAGATTTTCTCCAAATTTCTACACGTTCTCATCATCTTTCCTACATTTTAAATAAAAAAATGACAACATATAAGTCTAAAATCAATTTAAAATATTGAAAAATAAATGTCGAAAGTAAAAAAAATTACAAAATTTTGTGAGGTTTTTTGCATTTTATAATTTTATTCTTTGTTATTTTATGTTTTTGCTTTAATTTTTATAATCTCTCTTAGTAAAATATAAAATATTTTAATATTTTTTCATATTTAACAACTTTAACTTGCGATTTTTAAGTTTTATAACTTTTTGTACTTTTTGCACAAATTGTTCAACATTTTGGATTGATTTTTCGACTTTTATGTTGTCATTTTTTTTTCATCAGTTTTTTTGATGTTTTGTGTTATATTTTATATGTATCTCCATCTTCTGCCTAATTATACTAATTATACAATATTTTGTGAGTTTTTGTGCGTTTTATAATTTTTTGTTTTGTAATCTCTTAGTAAAATATTAAATAATAACAATGTGGGGAAGTATCTTTTAGATAGAACATTTTACAACATTTCAGATTTTTTACTTAATAAGTTTTGATATTCACTTTAATTTTTACATATTGTTGTAATAAGATTTTGTTACTGTTTCTTGATCATTTATTTTTTTATTATTTCTTTGTTTTGTATAAATTTTGCAACATATTTGACAACATATTACACAACATTTAAAGTAAATTGATAAAAATAATCTCGGTCAAAATTGCGAAACGTTGATTCGGAATTGTTCCAAATTCTAACTAAAAATACAATCAATGGTTCTTCCGTTTCTTTATAAATCTGTAATATTTTGGACAAAACAACGTTTGCCGGATAGCTAGTGTTAATACAGACTTTTGAAAAACCCGGTTTTCAAATTTCAGTATTGCCACAAGACCGGTCAAAACCGAATTTTTAATCTTTCTTATCAGTAAACGGAATATGTATTGTTATTTTAAATTTGTATAATATATTCATTTTAAAATTAAAAATTATGCAAAATTAAAGTAAGTTTTATATAATTACTGCAAACAAACATTCTTTGGAGCAATGTTTCTCAATTTTTTTGTTTTGTGATACCTTTTTGCACTAAAAATTTTTAAAGGCACACAAAGATGAGATTCAAAAATATGTAAAGCTTTTGTTTCTTATATGTGCAATTTGTAGAAATTAAAATTGTTGTTCTGGCTACATGTCGCTACATTTATATTAATGTATGTAGAACTTAAAAACCGAAATTAAAAAAAATTGTTTTATATTTTTTCATTATTTCAAACTTACGATTTCTGTTAAATTCATAAAATATAATTTTTTTGCAACCGCAAGATATTTCAAAAAATGAAACCTTAATTTTGACTAAACTTTCTGAAATTGAAAACACTGTTACATTTACGAGAGATGTTGATTTAATAATTTTTCAAGCATAAAATTTTTTGTTCTTTGATTTGTTGTCTCAAAAATTCTAAATTTAACTTATAATGTTTACTTTTGTATTTCCAAAAAATTAACCGGCTTTTCTAAATAAGTTTTTAATTTGTTCAAACTTTATTCTAAAAACCGATTTTTGAAAACCGACAAGCACTATAGTATGAAAAATTCTGAATCAACATTTTGATCACAGCCTATGGCTTAGATGAAAAATTATACTTCTTAGCCAATTTTTTTATCTCAGCCTATGGCTAAGATAAAATGTTATACTTCTTAACCAACATTTTGATCTCAGCCTATGACTAAGGTGAAATATTATACTTCTTAACCAACATTTTGATCTCAACCTATGGCTAAGATGAAATGTTTTACTTCTTAACCATCATTTTGATCTCAGCCAATGGCTAAGATGAAATATTATACTTCAAAACCAACATTTTGATCTTAGCCTATGGCTAAGATGAAATATTATACTTCTTAACCAACATTTTGATCTCAGCCTATGGCTAATATGAAAAATTATACTTCTTAACCAACATTTTGATCTCAGCCTATGGCTAAGATGAAAAATTATACTTCTTAGCCAACATTTTGATCTCAGCGTATGGCTAAGAAGAAATGTTATACTTCTTAGCCAACATTTTGAACTCAGCCT
>JARJEC010136315.1:0-10135 GCA_030264575.1 Tachinus sp. AB-2021 | reverse complement strand
TTGTTTGTTTATGTTTTTTACATCATTGTCCCTAAGTAAGCCGATGGCTTGTCATAGCGGGGTTTTGATGGAACCAACAGCTTCTAAACCACCAGTGGATTGAAAGCGAGATTAAAATTGGTTACATTTTAATCTCGCTTTCAATCCACTGGTGGTTTAGAAGCTGTTGGTTCCATCAAAACCCCGCTATGACAAGCCATCGGCTTACTTAGGGACAATGATGTAAAAAACATAAACAAACAAACTCTGTATATATTTATTTTAGTGTTCTGTAAAAAGCTCCGACAAACAGAAAGCGAGCTATATGCGCAAACTTGGCACACCACAGTCGTCAACTTTATATTTTTTTAAATATTGCAACATTCTAATCAAATAGGAGGCGGTCAAGTACAATTTGCAGCGGACGGCAAAAAGATTGTATTTTAGGTATAGACTTTGCGCACGGATTTCTTGCTAAAAATGAACGAAATACAATATAGAAAAAGCCTTTAAAGTTTGTAATTGGTATTTTTTCATTTATCTAGTGTACCTGTTGAGTCAATATGTAAAATAAGTCATTATATAGTATCATAGTCAGTAAACTGCTACTATGATTATTATATACAAACTTTTTTCGTTTTGTTGCTAAACTCTCAGCTAACAAAAGAAGCAATTCTTCTTTGTCAGACAAACTGCTGAACATGATGACAAAAGAATTTGTACCGCTTTGCTAACACTTTTACGCGTTCTATTAGACCATACTAGTCCGCGGCTGCGGTCTTTATGCAACCGAACAGTTTGTCAAAACCTTAATTATAATTTGTCGAGCTGAAGATGAGAAGTTTTTTCTCAAACCGTTAACTAAAATTGTAAAAATAAAGTAATTCTCAAGTTGCAGTCTATTTTATTTTAATTAATATATTTTGTATAATTTTTAAATATTAAATTTCTTTCAAATAATTTTTGTGGTTCATACTACATATATTGTTATTTTCCTAATTTACTTGAAGTTGTCATCATACTTTCAACATTAAAACATATTAATATCTCTTTATGTTCTAAATCTGTAACCAGAACATTGACTTTCCAGTAAGCATTGCCAAGTGCCAAAAATTTCATTTGATCTAAATCAAATGTACAGTTTCTACCAGTAACCAATCCCTAAATAATCACAAATTTAATAATGTTAATTAAAAACTTTAAATTTTAACCTTTTTCATAGGACAATCAACTCTGGGATTGAGACAATCAACGAATGGAGTCCATACTTGATTTTTTGTATCCATCCACTTGCAAAAATTAGTTAAAGTAGGTTTACCAAATAACAAACAACTGTCTAATGATGCTTCGTCTGCACATCTATTTATAGTCATTGTTAACTAAAAAATTAAATTGTTAATATTGAATAAGTCATTTTTTATCACTAAAATTTTCATCTTTGATTTTATCTTTCGTTTCTGAAATTAAATTTGTTAGGTGCAATTTTACGATAAGATAAATGAAATCTTTTTAAATTTTTTTTCTTATAATTCTGTAATAGCTGTTTTAAACAAATTTAAATATACCTTCAACTGTTTGGGAAAATTTTTAGTAATGTTGACATCAAAATCAAAATAAAGCCAACCTCTCGTTGGGTACATTTTTATACGAGATATCCGTGAAACTATCTCCTGGTTATTCGAACAACGACTTCCTCGAAATGATTTGAAGTAAGTATTTCCAATTGACAATACATTGAATAACATTAATATTTGCAACAGATTCAAATGCATAGTATGTTTGTTTTATAGTAATCTAATCAATTGTTTAACATTAGTAATTTTGCTACATATTTATAAATGGTTTGAAGGTCACTTTTGTAAAAATATTATTAATGTTTAATTATATATTAATATGTATATATTTTGGCATTGGTGCAATTGTAATTGAACTTGCAAAATATTATCTATATTAATTACATTTTTTGTCTGCATCCTGACAAACACTATATTTAGATTTAACAAATTATTATATATATATATATATATATATATATATATATATATATATATGATAAAAAGACCTTGAGGATGACGCACTAAAATGTATTTTGCTTTATCGGGCGGCGTTTCCATCGCTTTCGGGATATTTGTGATTTGAGGTTTGTGAAACTCTGAGCTTGTGCATCTATAATCATAATCATAATATGTATGAATAAAAAATATACTGTAATGTAAAAAAGTCATATAACCGGATTAGATAGTCCAAAGCTAGTCATAATTAAATATCTGAGAACATTAGATGGTTCTGCAGTTATTAAAAGTATAATTATTAAAATTAGGAGAAATATGTTCTTTTGAGGACTATATTATTATTTTTGGATTTGATTTAGAGACGTAAAATTGATCTTGGTTGCATACGATTTCATTTTATTGCGGTTGTTAGTCAACGGACAACGGTACTTGTCCGAAAAATATACTACAAGAAAGGATTACCCTAAGATATAAG
Organism: Tachinus sp. AB-2021; assembly: GCA_030264575.1. Taxonomy (NCBI): domain Eukaryota; kingdom Metazoa; phylum Arthropoda; class Insecta; order Coleoptera; family Staphylinidae; genus Tachinus; species Tachinus sp. AB-2021. The sequence goes on along the minus strand of JARJEC010136315.1, from coordinate 7,669 downwards.
ACAGGCACATTAATAGAGACAATGCTGATAATAAATAAAATAATTAAAAATAATAATTATTATTATTAACAATTATTATGAATAAGTAAATTTCCGGAAAAGTTGCATAACAATATGCATTGCTAATTTAATATAGAACTTTTGTGAAAAGCATTTTTTAATCATAAATTATAAAAATTTGTAAATGTTTCGGTGACTGTACACCTTCATCAGTGCCAGAGAATAATATTATTAAATAAGGATAATTTGCTGCGGAAACAATTGAATAAGAACGAAAGGAACCACTAAAAATTAATTTGAAAACAACATGAGATACAAAATATTAAAAATAGATTTTTAATACATAAATAAACATTTTTTAAGTAATGAATGCCATAAATATTCTCCAAACCATATTGTCTTCAATATTTTAATTTATTTGTTATTTCAATGGCCAGCATATAGTCATTTGTGCTAAAAAAACTTATAATTACGATTATCATTGGATTTATTTTTTTATTTACCAAAATTATTATTTAAATGTATATAATTTATTAAACTTTACAATATTTAATATTTGGAATCATTTCATTTTCATTGTACAGTGTACATTACAAAAATGTTGTTCTTTATACTATTAATTTTAATGGCAATTAACATACAAAAAGCGGTTCAATCAAAGGTACAAAAATAAAATACGTTCATGCTAGTAGATACATTAATAACACAGATTACGGCATTTAAGATGTATCTACTGGATGATTGGTTTTATTTTGACGTCAAAGCTAACTTAAGACTTTTAATAACCAATGTCAAGTAACTTATAGTTAAGACTTATTCTAGCGGATTTCTTCTATTCTGTAAAAATAATTGAATTAAATTAAATTAAAAAATATATAATGAAGGCAATAATATGTCTAATAGACTCTTTATTCCGTTTAAGTTAACAGTAGCATTGCAAAATTGTGGAAATTTGGAATCTCCTGATTCATGTGTTCAGTTTGTAAAGCCCACAATAAGTAATTTTTGCAGATCCTTTTTTAGCAACAATCAAGCTTCTTCTTCGTCTTATGTGCCGTCTCCTATTGGAGGTTGGCAATCATCATTGCAATTCGGATCTTCGACGCTGCAGCTCTAAATAGTTGGATCGATGTTTGTCTATACCACTCACGTAAGTTCTTTAACCACGAGGTTCTGCGGCGCCCTATGGATCTTCTTCCTTGTATTTTTCCTTGCATAATTAGTTGTAAAATCGAGTATCTCTCTCCTCGCGTAATATGTCCAAGATACTCTAGCTTGCGTTTTTTAATCGTATGGATCAGTTCTTTTTCCTTATGCATTCTTCGTATGACTTCTTCATTGTTTATTAGGTCTGTCCAGGGAATCTTGAGTACGCGGCGATAAAGCCACATCTCGAACGACTCTAGTTTTTTATGTTATTTTTCTTCAATGTCCATGCTTCCATCCCATACAATAGCGTTGAGACAATATAGCAACGCATCATACGAACTCTCAAGATTAGTTTCTATTTGTGAAAAGTTTTTTCATTTTGACAAAAGTGGCTCTAGCTATTTCTATACGTCTGTTAACTTCTGTGGTTTAATCACTGTCATCTTCTATTCGTGACCCTAAGTATTGGTAGCTTCTAACTCTTTCGATTATGGTGTTATTTATTAGTATGGCTGGGATAATATTGTCATTGGTTTTTTTGACAATCATGATTTTGGTTTTCTTCAAGCTCATTTTGAGTCCATTGGCTAACGGTGTTTATGTCTTGCAGCATTTTCTGAAGATCGTGGATGGTTGTTGCTATTATTGCAGTATCATCTGCGTATCGAATGTTGTTGATAATTTGGCCGTTTATAATTAATCCACCAGAGTCTTCATTAATGACTTCTTTAAATAAGCACCCTTGCCAAACTCCCCGAAAAGATCTTTGGACAAATAAATTATTATTATTATTATTATTATTATTGTCAAACTTTTTGTTTTGTTGTTTCGTGCAAATTAATTTAACCAAATCAAAATGTTTTTTTTTAGATTAAAAAAGTTTGTCTATGCTAGTAATGATAATAATCCATATAAATATAATTTAAGTGCAGCAAAACTTTGGAAGTAATATTGTCGTCAACAATAATTAGTTAGTTTTGCATTTGTCCAAATTACCCAATCGGGTCATTTGTAATGGTGAAATCAACGCAAAACAAGTATTTTTTTCTGCAGCCGAGTTAGTTTGTTAATTTTTGACAAATCAACCTGAAAGATTATTATTGCTTTTATTAATTTAAATTTTTTTCTGCAGCTGTATATTTTATTTTGATAATTGAAAATGGCCCAGCTAACTATTCAATTTTTTAACATAATCTTAGCAAATATGATTTTAACTGATTTATCATATAGTCACAATTGACCAACAAGGTTCGTTTTGAAAAAAATGCCTTCCCGACCAAAAACTATACTACTTACTACACACTACTACTTACAAACTAGTACGCGTGCTTTGTAACCCTGCGTCGTTAACGCTACATCGACCTAAATTAATTTTTTATTTTTCCCTCCTATATAAGGATAAGTATTGGATTCATACCAAAAATTCAAAATTGAGATTTCAACCGAAATATACGTTTTGGAGGTCTAAAAAAATGAATTTAAAAAAAAATGTCTATATGTATGTATGTATGTATGTATGTATTAAAATGAGTTTGCGTATGTGTGTCGTGCATAACTCAAACAGTTTTTAAGATATTGTTCCAAAATTGGGGGAATATGTTACAAGTAAGCTCGAGTTGTGGCTCCCAAAAATTCGTTTCGATTGGTTAAGTTGGCAGCACGTGGTGGTAAATTTTTCTTCAAACATAGCCATATAAGGCCTCGATTTGAACAGAATAACAAATAAAGAAAGGTAGTTGCTCAATTCCATAGTAATTTAACCCTAGAAAAGGAATTAAATTAGTTTTAGATCGATATTTTAATACCTAACTTATAAAAACGCATTATAGATGTCAAAAAGGAGAATTTTGTCAATTTACAAGAAATCATATGAACAAATTTGTAGATTTCTGAAATTTTGGTATTTTTTCATTCAAAAATTCCAAAACACAAAGAAAATACAAATTTATTACTATTCTTCGTATAGGAGAAAATACAAACCGATAGATGGCGCTTTTAAGGTGGCTATAAACAAACTCCAAGTGATCAGTGTCAGACAGTGTCAAAATGCGCGAAATAGGAAAATATAAATAAAAATTATTTAAATTGAGACAAGCAAACGTATCGAACAGACCGACCGGATCCATCTTTAGTTTTATACTATCCTCCACCAACACACCCAACATTTTACTTATCTTATTGCATTTAAAATGATTATTTTTAACGTAATAGATGGCGGTGTTGAGGCACTTGGTAACCATGTAAGGTTTCCACCGGCAACGCTGTTTCGTACCGACTTTTGCCAAATGAACGTGAGCCAAGCAACAATCTTACATTTACGGCTCTAAACACAATAATTACCTACTAACAACAGTGTACTGACTTATTATTCAAGCCCATTAGTTGAACACAAAAGACAATAATCAAGTAACACAAACCTCATTCACCATTCAAAATCTGAAGTTTTCACAGACGGAAATATATTGTCGAGGAAAAAGTTTTAGTACGCTTGCGACCTCTAGTTTTAATAATTTTTGATCAGTGTTGAACCATTTTAACCGATTCGCAGCCACACAGATCCAAAAACAAAAAAGTGTCGTTTTTTTGTTGCCATGATGATAAAAGTTGATCGATTTAAATTCTCAAACTAATTCTACAAAAAAAAATATATGGTTCCATTTAAAATTCACAAGATGGCGTCGTTTCCGGAATATCCGGAAATGATACCAACTTTACAAATATCACAATAAATTGCATTTTTCATGTACACATACTCGAATAAATTTTATTTGTATAACTTTATAAATAACAAAATTAAACAGCAGTAAACACTTTTTCGGTTTGAAAACCTAAAAACAGGAATTGCTCACATTCTCATATTTTTCTGTATTTTTTAATTTTTCAATTTTTTTTTAAACAAATTTATTCAAAATTCTATTTGAGAACAAAGAATCCTTTTCAAATTTTCTAAAAATATTTGAGTGTTCTTCAAGACAAAAATGTAAAAAATTAAAACCAAATATTTTCGGTTTTAATTTTTTACATTTTCATGTTTTTAAAATTTGTGCAAGACATATTGTTCAAAGGCGCGTCACACAAGTGCTACGTTTCGTGACGCGAATGCAACTTTTTTTTGTGCCGTAAAAAATACTGTACAATTTTGGCGGTATTATTAATCAAATATATATTATAATCCAAAGGTTGTGGATTCGATCCCCATCCGAGGTGAATTTTTAAAACATTTGTTTCAAAATGGAGTAATGGCGTAGCAATTATTTAATAATTATAATATTCTAGTACTATAATTTTTTTACAGAGTAGAAGCCATATTTTTCAAAGGTGCGTCACTCAAATGCAACGTTTAGTGAAAAATACTATACAATTTTGACAGTATTATTATTAGGATATTATAATTATTAATTCACCTTAGTTGAGGATCGAACCCATAACCTTTGGATTTCATGCCCACTGCTCTTTTTTTTTAACATTTATTTCAAATCGAATTATGGCGTAACAATTATTTAATAATTATAATATTCTAGTATTATTATTTTTTATAGAATTTATTTATATTTTGTATATTTATTTGTTATTTTTGATCTAATTTGCACAATATACGCATAATTATTATTAGATCACCACTTATTATAAACTATTATTAATTGCAAATAATTAAAAAAAAAAACACCAAACATAACAAGAAGTTGAATGTGTTGTTTCTATATCAAAAACCAAATTTCTAAAAATACTTCAAAGCAAACACTTTTTCGGTTAAAAACCTAAAAACACGAATTGCTCACATTGGCATATTTTTCATTATTTTTTAATTTTTCAATATAATTTTTTAACAGATTTATTAAAAATTCCATCAAGATTTCTTTTCAAAATTTCTAAAAATATTTTAGCGTTTTTCAAGCCGTAAATGTAAAAAATGAAAACCCGAAATATTTTTCATATTTTTAAAATTTGCGGAAGCCACATTTTTCAAAGGTGCGTCACACAAATGCAACGTTTGGTGACGTAAATGCAACTTTTTTGTGCCGCAAAAAATACTGTAGAATTTTGGCGGTGCTATTATTCGAATATATATTATAATCCAAAGGTTATGGGTTCGACCCCATCCGAGGTGAATTTTTGAAACAGTTATTTCAAAATAAATTAATAGCGTAGCAATTATTTAGTAATTATAATATTCTAGTATTATTATTTTTTTATAAAATTTATTTATATTTTGTATATTTATTTATTTATTAATTTTAATCAAATTTGCAGATTATTCGCATAATTATCATTACATCACCATTTATTATAAACTAATATTAATTGCAAATAATTTTTAAAAAATTAACAAAACAAAAAGTTGATTGTGTTATTGCTATATTGAAAACAAAATTTCTAAAAATACTTCAAAGCAAACACTTTTTCGGTTGAAAACCTAAAAACACGAATTGCCCACATTGGCATATTTTTTATTATTTCTTAATTTTTTTTTTAATCAGATATATTAAAAATTCCATTTGAGAACAAAGAATCCTCTTCAAAATTTCTAAAAATATTTGAGCGTTTTTCAAGACGTAAAAATGAAAACCTAAAATATTTTAAAAATATATATAAGCCACAGTTTTAAAAGCTGCGTCACACGAGTGCAACGTTTTGTGACGTTTTTTTGTGTCGCGGGCCGTCGGTTAGTTAATTTTTTCGACAAATCAACCGAAAAGATTATCATTGAAGGCAATACTAGACATAATCAAAATTTTACGAGTCCAAGTAAATAAAATATTGGTTAAAATAGTTTCAATTATAGTTTTAATACATGTGACTCGCCCACCCGCCCAGCTATTGAGTCATCAAAAGGTTGGATGTTAGCCTAAATTTTTGGTATCATTTGATAACTACCAATGACTTTCCTACGCTTTTATGGTTTGCAAAATCTTAAATCTTTTGATGACGCAGCAGCTAGGTGGGTGGACGGGTCACACAATTTATTAAAACATTTTAATATAAGCAGATTATAGCAAAATGAAACGCAAAATGAAATGAAACCGATTTAAATTTAGTTATAATTAATATTATAAGCGGAACACGAAAAATGATCAATGAAAATGAATCCGCTGATTGATAAAACTAATTAGAGTTAAAAACGATGTTGATTAAAATGTGATTTTAATTAAAGCGGTGGTAACGTGGAATTATTTGCAATTTCGGCGGCGTCGGATCGTCATCAATGCAAATAAATTCATTACCGTGATTAATAATGTGCCGGGGCAAATAGCACAAAGCAAATAATCCGCTCTTTTGTTGCATAAGAACAAATGCGCACTTTTTCCGCTCCCACCCCCACTTTTGCAACGGCAAAATTATTCGGTTTGAATCGTCCGCGGACATTTAATTGCCTTTTTTCAGTTTTTGTCGGCCGGGTGGTATGTGTGACCCCTTTTTTTTCCGTTTCCGAGCCGGTGAAAATTTCCATTTAATTATAACGTGCAGTTTTTCGCATGAGGGGTTACTTAAAGTATTAAATTTTAATCGGTTTTTATTTTATAAGTTATAAAGTTGCTCGAAATAATGATATTTGTTCTTGCATTCGCGCATTAATTTGTTTGCGTTATGAAAGGACATAAAACAATTTCTGCCGAGCTAAAGGATTCACCATTATAGTTAAGAAGTAATTTTAATTTAGTTATAAAGTAATTAAGAGCGCAGCGCCTCCGGCGGACGCGAAAGTGCGGGCCGGTTTTAGTGTACCCCGGCTGAAGCAGTGATTGTTTTATTACTGAATTATGTCGGGACTAGAATAACCCAAATTAAGTTAATATCGGTGGTATTTATTTATGTAAAAAATATTGCGGCCGGTTGAAAGCTTTTAGACGTAAGTTCCCCTTTGGGGCGGATCGCCATCACGTTGAATGTGATTTTTTGTTTGGCCACTTTTTATTTATGTTGCGCGATTTAATCAATTGTCCTTTTTATTTTTATTTGTAATGTTTCAAAGCTTTAATATCCTTTGTATGTAACTTTGTAGTTGCACATCTCGTCCGTCCAATTCTGCATCTTCTATTACTGGAACGTGACGTACACCTACATAGGAATTTAATCTGGTTTCCTCCGGCTCGATACAAAACACATGTCGTAAAGTTGTTACCATAACGTCTTCACTGAGGCCCCATTTTGCGAGCAACCGAGCCGACAATTAACCGTGCGCTTTCATCAATTAGTCCCTTCCCATCCTCACTAAAACGACTCCGTTAATTAATAAGACACCATATGAATACACACACACGCACGGAAATTAATTTGATTACGATGGCGATCGATGCAGTTGTTGCTGCCGTTGCCGGCCAAGCAATAAACTGCATGTTTAGCGCAATTTCAATTACGACTTCAAAGCGGGTTTTATCTCGTAATTAATAATCGCCTGCATGGCGCTAATCGTTCTCCAGCAACAATAATTTAATACTTATAATAATATCGCAGGCAGCATAAATAATGCGGGACTGCGATGTTTGACTGATTTATATTACATCTGGGATTGATTTATGGG
>JARJEC010136262.1:0-18856 GCA_030264575.1 Tachinus sp. AB-2021 | reverse complement strand
TTATTATTTAAAAAATAATTTAATTTTTAAAACACTCTCCTAAAAAAAATCAAAAAAGATAGTCAATAAATAATTCTTCAATACATGACCAGGAAAATTAAAGAAGAATATGAAAAAGCAGGCCTTTCGATGAATCTCGACTAAACTAAATACCTATGCATTGGGGGAGAATCCGACGACTTGGAACTTGAGAATGGAGAAATAACATCAGCGTGCAATAGTTACCAGTACTTGGGGGTAAAAATACAAGATGGAAAGGACAAAAAAGAAATCAAGCAAAGAATCGGACAAGGTAGAAGATGTATCAAGAGACCAAACGGCATATTGTGGAGTAAAGAAATTATAAAAAAAAGAAAGTATAACATATACAACACAGATTTAAAAAGTATCGTACTCTACGAACCAGAAGGATGGAGGTGGACAGAAGCTGACAAAAGAAAAATAGAGGCTCTGGAAATGGATGCTAGAAGATCATGTAAAATATCGAGGTTAGATCATCCAGAAATCGAAGTAATATAATAGCAGTAAGCAGTTATTATAATTGTGAAATAATATGAAAAAATAAATGTAAACACAAACATATCAATAAATTTAATATATAATAATATACATAATTTATTCAACAATTATTATTTAAACGCATAAAAGTAGACAAAACTGTAAAAACTTATTTAATATATTTCTCTTCTCACTTACTAGATTTTACTTAATTTTCTTAGAGTGCGTTTATTTTGGAGTGATCATGAGCAATAATAGCGACGATAAAAGCTTAGCACAAAAAATAAATACGTTGTATTGCAAAACCTAACAATATAAACAATAGTCGCTTGTTGTTCTTAACGTTGCTCAAGCGTAAAAATAGTTTAACGCCCATCTATATTAATGCTTTAATAGCTTATCGCTGCTTCATAATCGCATCGTAAGAAACCAATTTGAAAAACAAATTTCAAAGATTGCGTAAAAAAGTTATTAATTAATTATTTATTTATCAATCAATAATTATGTATTAACTTTTTTACTCAATATATGAAATTTATTCGGAATTGTTCAATTTGGTTGATACAAAGTTAGAATATTTTTGAATAAATAATAATAAAAGATTGTTTTCACCTTGGCTGGCAGCTATCACGTAAGTTTTAAATAACTTTTTAAAAATGAATTTATAAATAAAATTGCAACATGTTGGCTCCAGAAATTTTAAAATATTCTTACAAATAATTTTTTTAAATTTTATATACTGCCAACAAATTATGTTATTATTAATTATTTGACTTATAATTATAATAAATATAGTAATTTGTTCAAAAATAAAATAAATCAGTTTTAACCCCTTTAGATCTGGTGCACCGTATAATTGAGGTTCTTTGGATATTTACGTGCGAATATTGTAAATAATAATTATTTACAATTTAAATTTTTTAAAGGTGCCTAAGTTGACATTAGCATATAATAATAATTACTACGTCGTTACTCCGATTATTGAAATAACTGTTCAATATTCTCCTCGGGTCGCGATCAAACCCACGTAATATAGAACATAATCCCAATGCTAATTAAGATACATCAGTAGCTCAATTGGTAAAGCAGTGCAAATGTAATCCAAAAGTTGTGAGTTCGGGTTTGAATCCCGTGGTTACTTCAGAATTTGAAAAAATATGACAAAAACATGTGAGTCTAAAAGGTTAAACTAAAATTGCAAAAATTGATCATTTATATTAAATATTTAAAAAAAACTTCATTTAATTTGATTTTAATATTTTTTTTAAAAGAATCAATTTTATTTATTTGCTTTTATACCATTAACAATCTCAACGACTTACTTATTGCAAAGGTTTGTTTTGAAGATTTTTTTTGCAAATATGCTCTTTATTATAAATTAATGTTTGTTAATAGGTGCAATATTGCGAGGATATTAATATGAACTCAATTTGAAATAAAATCCAAGTAATTGTGGCTGCTCCAAAACTAATCGAGAATGGTTATTGCAATTTTGACTACACTCTTTGAATTTTAAAAGTTGTATTTTACTTCGTATACCATTTGCAGACACGTCCATGCAACTATTTGCACCCAGAAAACAAGTTATTGAAATATTAAAAATAATCTTCTTACTTTACATTGACGAATACTAGTCATTACTAATAAAAGAAATTGAATACATCAAAGAACTACTTACAAAACGCATAAAAATTTTTTATATTGATATTGCAATTAAGGAATTGACCATGAATATCTATCATATGCTAAAATAATTCAAACAAATATCTGAATTGACTATGTTTATCAAAGAACATAAAGGTGTTGGGTCTAACTAATCTAACTAATAAAGTATATTATTTGATGCTAATCAAATATCGTTTTAAATATTCTTGTAATAATTTTTAAAATATTTGAATTCAATAATAGCTATTGTAATGTTTATGATTAATTTATTAATATTATAAATATAATATTATGATTGTTTTATTTGATTGAAAATTATTTACTCTATTTGAATGCTCTTTTCCTAGTATTATTCTGTCTCATTTAGTAAATCATTCAGATTGACAGTGGTTAAAGAAAGATCAAAATGCAGCTAACGCAATTAATATTTTTTGTACAAGTTTTAACTAAAACTATTAGCAAGCTGCATTTTTTTAATTTTTCATTTTGCCACATAGAATTGTATTAAGATTTATTTGCCAGCTTGACGCTGTGATATTGTTTACCTGTAGGGTTGTTTAATATACAAGATAGATTTCTGTCATACTTAATCTATCTACAAAAAGGGCGTACAACCATTCGTTCTGACTATAAAATTACAAAGAGTTTGTGGTGATCATTTGAGACAAATTATTGGCACTCTTCTGACATACCCGTTAAAAATCCCAAATATTTAAAATCCGTTTTTAAAAGCAGTAGGCGAAAAAAGCAACTAAGATTTAAAAAAATGGGATTTGTGTAGAAATTAATTCTTAAACTTAAAAATTTGGAACGATTTAAAAGGCAAAATTAATTTTGCCAAAGAGCAAAGAAAGTTGCTCAATCAAATTCAAGTGTTGACAAAAAAGATTATTTTTTATATATTTATAATAAAGGGGATACAGTACTATAGTTATTCTAAACTACACAAAGTCAAGAAAATAAAAATATTTGCGATTTTTATCGCACAATCAACATTTTCTTTATATAAATTCTGTTTTGTCGGATCTTTTAATATTGATTGATACATTTAAACTTTTTTGGTCAAAATAATTATGCATTATAAATAATATCGTAGCCAATCTATGTATTATAAATATATTATTGATAACTTAATAACTGAAATAATTCATGTAATTATTGAGTCAGCGATTATTATTTATTCTATTAATTTTTTGTAAGAGCGTTAAAAAGAAAATTATGTAAATATTTAAATAGGAAAAATAATAATCTTTTCCATCTAGTTGCTATAAAAAAATACTTAATTCAAACACATCCACTTGAATAATTCATAATATATTCTTAACCCTTAATATTCTTTTTGTGTGTAACACTAAAGGTCATTATCGATTGATGATGTGAATCTATTAATACCTGTAGAAACTATTTGAATAAAATACTGTATAGCATGTGGCAAAGTTTCGCGCATGTGTCGGAAAAATGATCACGTTGATTTTATGAAATATAAACAGTAGTCTTAATACGATGGTCGAAGTTACATAAATTCGTGATGGATATCGTTGATACTAAAGTGTTAGTGGCATGCCTATTTGGGCTTGTGAGTTTTTTCTTTGGGGTATTGCCAATCAAAATATACCGGTGCTTACAGTTAAAAGATGGAGTTGAAGAAATTGACGAAAAACGCCGCGGACAAATACGGTGCGGTTTGGCATTGTTTCAAGCGTTTAGTGGTGGTGTAATTTTTGCCACGTGTTTCTTACACATGATGCCAGAAGTATATGAATCGACAATACAGTTAAAAAAGTTTGGTATGATACAGTCACATTATCCGTTTTCTCAACTGATAGTATCATTGGGATTTTTTTTGGTATACTTCATTGAAGAACTTGCACAATATTGCATATCGATGGCTTCAGACACCAAAAGCATTTGCGAAAAGAAACATGAAAATAACTCAGCGAGATCTAATAAAGTAATTCCAGAAGTTCAGGATCAAATATCAGTAGTAGAAGATATGACTAAAACACCGTTTGATGATGATTCAGATGAAGACATTGATGTTGAAAAAGAAAACGCAATTAATGAAAATAATGCAGATGAAACAGAAGAATTAACGCAAGTTGAAGAATTAAATAAATTGATGGATTTTAAATCATTATCGCAACGTCAAATAATAAGAGGGATACTAATTGTATTAGCACTATCGCTACATGCTTTTTTTGAAGGTCTTGCAATTGGAATGCAAACTTCTATTGGAAATATATGGTATTTATTCATTGCCGTTTCAATACATTCAGCAACAGTTCTATTTGTTATTGGATTAGAACTATTGTACGTTAAAGCTCACTTAAGAACAATAATAGCACACGTTGTGATTTTATCAATTACGAGTCCGTTGGGTGTTTTTCTTGGATTGTTAATTACATTTCGCACGGATACAAACAATAAAAACAAGTCATTAGCTGTTACATTTCTTGAAGGTCTTTCAGCTGGTACAATATTGTATATTACCTTCTTTGAAGTTTTAAATAGAGAGAAAGAAAGGAGAGTATATCGACTGAGAAGGGCTGTGTTTATAATATTAGGCTTTGGACTGATGGCCTGTTTAGAAATGGCAGAAATTTATGATTAAGTAAATTATTTATATTTGGTAAAAATATATATTTTTTAAAATAAACTGGGTATTTTATTAAAAAGTGAATGTAAAAAAATTATTTCCATGGTGTACGTAAGAAGTAATGTAATATAGTTGAAATACTCTTAAAATGCCATAACTAATTCAATTATTACAGGTATTAAAGAACAATATTAAATTTTATTTAACTGTTTTGGTATGGTGCAGCATGTCCAATTGTAATTCATTATTTATATTATTATATAAGAGAACTAAAAATTGCGTTTATTGCCTATATAAGAAACGCGAAAGTAGTAAATTTTCAATTAAACTATATTGAAAAAATTGGGTTTAGTAGCATATATAAAACTAACATACATTAATTTAATATTTTTTAGACAACATAATAAGTTTGTTTAATATTATTAAACAATATTGCTAAATTTTAATGATTGTATTGTTTATACTCAAATATATAGCGACTGAAGGAACTTAATAACTTTGTTATTTTTTAAAATTTTATTGTTGCAATAAACTATTCATCGATAACAAATATTCTTAAATATTTTATAATTATTCAATTTTATAAATAATTTATTTTAAACTATTTATTAAATTTAATATCTAATGTATTTATAAATTTAAGAAAGCATTCCTAACTTTACTATACAAGTGATTATTACTATTAATATAGAAAACAAAATTTATAGTTTTTAACTTGTAAATACATGTCTTACATAGTCAAAAACAAATTACTTTGCATAATACGCAAGTTTCTTTGGTAAATGTATATATGCAAAGTAATATATTTGTTTGTTATTTTTACAAGTTGTATTCTTTTTAATTATATATTCTACCCTTTTTGCAATTCTGCATTGTGGAATTGCTTCAAATTGCATTTAATATATTTTTAATTTTATTGTATAATTTTAAAAAAAGTATTGTTTTATTTTTTAACTTTTAGTGTTACACTACAGTAAAACTCTTTTAAGTTGATACAACCCGGTCAGATTTTCAAGGAGATCTGGGAATTGCGCGGGAATATATGCACCAATCCAGTGTTTTTGTATTTACATAAACTGTTATATTACATGAGTTGAAAGCGAAGACTGGAAATTTTGTTAAGTATACACGCTAGACTCTCTACCCCGATTCTTCTGCGCAAGGTTGTAATGTTAAAACCATGCGCAGTCGACTCAATTTTGGTCAGCTAGTACAGTAGTACTACTTGTAATACGCAAGTTTTTTTGTTATAGCAAAGTAATTTGTTTTTCCCTTTGTAAGACGTAATTTCACATATTTAAAACGATAAATTCGTTTGTTTTATATATTAATAATATATTTATGTGTATCTTGTTATTTCAATTATTAACAAAACATTCATCAATAATTTCTTGGACATTAACATTGTTCATATTTGATATGCAAAGAAACACATTTCAAATACTAATTTAAGTTTGATTGTAAGTATGGTTTCGACCTCTACTATGTCGTTTTATAAATTTAAAAAAAATTACTATGTTTTTAACCACAAAAATTTTATTTATTAAATATAAAAATATAGGCGACTCGAGTTTCGACGTATGAAGGTCATTATCAAGACTTGATAATTTATTTTTAATAAATAAACATGTTGTGGTTAAAAACATAGTAATTTTATTAATTCAATGTTATCTATCACAAAATTGACCAATAAACCAAATAGTTTTAGCTATATACTTTTGGTATTTGAATTAAATATTGTTGCCAAAATAATCATATATTATTATATTAACAAGTAAAGAAGGTTTTTCTAAAAAGTTTATTTCCGTGTATAATATCTGTAATAATACTATACTTTATCTACAACCATAAATACAAATAAAATAAACAAATTCTCAGTTTAATATTTTCTTTTCTTAATTAAATCACTTTGTACATTTTTGCTGACAATTGATTTTGTTGTGTTTGTTATGTCACTGTAGTTGACTAAATGCTGCCAACATAACAATAACAATAAAAATCCTAATATTTTAAATTTTGGTTTTTCCAATTCATAAAAATATCAATTTTATCCTGCTGACAAAGAAAGCTCTTTTTAATTTATTGATAGATAAAATGGCAATTTAGAGTCAAGTTTTCACATCAATAATAGTTATATTTATTGTAAATAAACATTAATTATTATTAGTAATAAATAAAGTTGGTATAACTTTCTATTAGTTTTTGTATTAAATCTTATTATGTTTTGGTATATAAAACATTTTTACTGTCTAATTGTCTAAAGAATAGCAGATAATAAACGCCAATTTTGATCAAAATATTGATACTTCATTTTGTAATCTCTAAATCTATTTATTTGTCAAACACGATAATTTGAAGACAGTTTAAATGAAACCAAATGGACATGAACTGATGTACGTATTTTATAACATTTCATTTTGTCACATTTACATTAAGCATGCGAACCAACCTTAAAAAACTATGAGTCATACTCATCTCTCGCCATTTTCAGTATAGTATATTGTACAACAAAACAAAACTTTTTCCACGATTAGAAAAAGTTTAGAATCAAAGTAAGTACATATATATTGTTTATTAGTAATAAAAATTTCTAAAATTATTACATGTTTGAAAACAAATTAAGACTTGAAGACAGTTGTTTGTTATATTTTTTATTATTTGTTTTTTGCAAAACAACAATATTATTATTTAACCAATTTTTACTTACTCTATTCAAAGATATTTGAGATAGTTGTATAAGCCAATTAAAATTTTGGAATTGTTTATTGCATACTTCATTTGCAATTTGATATTTTCACAGACAGAACTGTCAAACTTGTAAAACCACAGGATGAGCAGTTACATGCTATGAGCACGTTTCTGTTCTTTTCATTCTTATGTCTACAACTAAAACCGTTGCATACATTAAACTTAATGTAACGCAAAATTAAAATAGAAGTGTAAATAAAACAAAATGTTTGTTTCAGAAATGTAAGTATTTAGCACATCCGGTTTAGTCACAACCATCTCATCTACATACTACTTATCATTCTATTTATATGGTATCTTGTAGTCATTTTATTGTACAACATTAAAGACGTTTGTTTTCAAAATGTATTATTTTTTATGTTTGGATGCTAAAGCATTAATTATAAATTATAATTATATAAAAATAAGCTAAAGCTTAAATTCCGCAAAAGCTAATTATAATTTTTTTTTTAATTTTTAAGTTATAGAAAATTTTATATATAATATTATTGTATTATCCAGATGTAATGTGGTAATAACAGAAGAATTTAATCAATATATAGTTCTCACTTCTTATTAAATCCTTGCAGTATACTTTACTGCATAGATTTCTTAAGAAGTGATATATTGATTAAATTTTTAATTTAATTAATGTTTTTTGTTTTATTTTATGCTTTTTGAAATTGTGATCTAAATCTTTTTAATTTCTTTATCAGTTCCATAAGATGAAATTAATTAATAAAGTTCATACTTATGATGGTTATAATTGCGTTTTTTGTTGTTGATTGTTAAAAACATGCCAATCTATAACACTAAAGGAAAATAGTATTTCTTCTTCTGAATTACTCATTTTCTTAAACTGACAAATATGTTTTTTCTTAATGAAACACACACACACACACACACACACACACACACACACCTCTTTCCTTTTTTGGCAGCTTTTTTAAAACACTACTAGATAACTGATTATTTTGGTTGAGAATTGTCTTTATAAGTTACGAGAAAGATCACTTAAGAGCGACGAAGACAGCAATCCTTGCGAATGAACGCAAAAAGAAACAGTGCAATATAAGGTACCGCCTATACACATACGTAAATAGATCTCATTACTCTGATCGTATATTATTTTTCTAATATAAACGCACAAGCTTTTATCGTCGCTATTATTGTCCCTATTATTGCCGTTTTTATAGTCACTGCAACATAAACGCAACTTAACTCTCATTCACATTTGCGCACTTCCTATGTCCACACTCCCAACTTCTCAATTGTTTTTTGCTTCATCGCTTTTTTCGGTCATCTTAATATAAAAGTTTAGTTTTCAAAAACCATTAAAATATGTTTTGCAAAATTACAGAATTCGTGTTAATTAATATCCGGTAATTATTTTATAGACTGTGGTTATCATAGAAACATTTTAAGAAATATCTAATACTTCTAATTTAATAATAATAGTTATTTAAGCTATAAGGAACGTAGGTTCGTTATAACATTCGAGAAAGATTATTATATTCCGAGGTGGAACCGACGCCTATAATTTCTTTCGAGGATGTTTATGTACGTACGACGTTACGTTTTTTCCGCTACCAAAACTATGCCAAAACTAATCTAATATCAATAATTTTATATTAGTACAATTTGAAGTGAAAGCTAAAACTGGCGTTTCCAAAACAAAGTTTATACGATTTTTGTCATTTATTGAAATTTATTATTTTGATATAATGTAGTTATTGACTTGTTAATAAATAAGAAAGAACTAATATATACAACAACACATGTAAGGTAACTTGTTATACTGGCTCCAGAAGGTGACATTTATTATGACATTTCATTATATTCCTGGAAACGTAAGTAAATTACTTACGTTTTGTTGTCAATGTAAATTTAATAAACAAATCTTATGTACAACTTACGATGCAAGTTACTATAGACATAGGGTTTGTTTACGTTGTTGGTAGCGTAAAAATATATTATCGCCGAGTTGCATATCCAGTACGGCCGATGTAAAATGTTTGCAAAAACTAAGTAACGTTAGGTAAAGTAAGCATTTGGATGGGTGACATAGCCCTACTTACCGGTACAATTCGCCATTAAGAAACAATGAATGGCGCTCTAGATATCGGAGACAAATTTCTAGAGTACAACAAGCCAACTCAACACACACACAAACCTACATGTGAACACAGCTAAAGGACCTCGAGGTGGATGGCCAGTTGGGTGAAACCTAACAAATACAAGTACTACTATAAAAAATATTTGTAATTGGAACTCACGTTGTTGTTATTTTATTAAAATCAAAACTCACATTATCTAGTTAATATTGTGAGTTTTGAAGAAAAAACTTTTAAAAGTTTTTCCCAATATATTAACTACTAAAAAATTCTATTTTACTAAAATTGAACAATGTGAGTTTTTGTTTCAAGCGAGTCACATATCATAATTCATAATATACACTCTCATATATAAATAATTGAAACTAAACAAAAAATAACAAAAAATTTAAATTTGTTTTAGTTTAAACAAATAATGTACTTTTTATAACAACCTAAAGTAGCAAAAAATGCAAAAAATATAAATAACAAAAAAATAATACTCGCTATACTATCTAAAATTATATTAATTATATGTAATAGCAATTATGTAAATTTATATAATAATGTAAAAAAATATGAAAAACAGATAGATCATAAATTTGATAGATAATGTAGTATGTGGTTGAATATTTAAATTATTCATTTCAGCCCGATCGGTAAGTGACCACAGAAGTACAAATAAGTACAGCTAAAACTTATATGCATAGAAAACTGCAAAATAAGCACATAAATAAGCATTAAAAAACTGCAAAATAAGCATAAAAATAAGTATAAACATTTTATTTTCCAGGATTAGAAATAAATTACTATGTTTTTTATCAGAATTTATAGTATAGTAATTTATTTCAAATCCTGCATTATGAATTATCACTTAGTAACGGTCGATTTTATCAATTTTATTTTATTTTCCATTTAAAATGAATTAAAAAATTACAATTAAAATTTAAATAATAATAATAATTTAAAATAATAATAATTATGATTCATTTTTCAAAAAAGTAATTATAATATGATTTTTTAGTGAAAAGATTCTTACACCAACTACAAATATTATTGGTTATTAAACGTTGGTATTAATGATTCATAAATATTAATGATTTCATCTGATGTCTTATCACTTATAACATTAGCAATTTTTTACAGTATCAAAAATTCTTAATTTTTTAAAAGCTTAAACGTTAAATTTTTTGTTTGCTATATTTGCAACATCTTTACGTTATTTTTTAACGCGCTTGAATTATAGTTGTGGATAATCTCCATCAAAATATCAACATCAAATATGCACAAAAATGCCAAAACAGGAAAAAAGTTACTTAAAATAAGTATCAAATATGCATAAAAATTAAGAAAAAAACCAATCAAAGTTCTTCAAATGTGCACCAAATATATATATAAAAAGTAAAATATGCATACAACTCAAAAATTAGCAAAATAAACCAAAATTAGAAGATGCCATTTGCTTCAATTTCTTATTATTCGTATACATTCAAAATTGATATGCATATAATATTGGTAAAAATCATTACGCATATAAATCCTAGCTCTACTAATAAGTATTGTGTATGATATTCTTATCAACATAATAGGGATTGAATTGTAACAAGGAATACGTTCAATACATGATAATCAGAATAAAAATACTATTAAACAAAATATTTATTACAATATTTTGTATCAGTTACATATATTAGATATGCATTTATAACAATTGGACTTTTATTTTATTTATCACTTTATTTGCTGAGTGTGTAGATGCTTTGTATATTAGTTTAATAAGAATTAAAAGTAAAAAATTTAGTTTTAGTTTTAGTGAATATGTAATTTCATTATTTTCTCGACTTAAAAATTTGTCAAAATTATAATTTGTTTATTTACCCACAGTTTCTCATTTTATACAAGGTTATTAATTATTACGAGTGCTTTCACAGTTTGCCCTCACATAGCAGTCACAATTAAGCTGCTATACCAACTCCAACAATTATTTATTTATGCTGAAAATAATATTTTTATACAATCAATATATGAAATTATATTGTAAATCGAAATAAGATATATAAATTATTGGTTTGATTTGCATTGATAAATTGATTCTGATATTTTATATTATTGATTCAAGACAAATAATAATTAATAAATATCATGTCGTACAACAGACAATAACATTAACGAAACAAATTTATATGAATTTTTCATGGAAAACACAGTCTAAATAGAATATTCCACTAATCATTTGTTTTTAATATAAAATTATATGGTTACCTAATGACTGTAAGTAATTTTATCTTTCTTTATTATCATGTAATTGTAAAATCAATCAAAAATAATTTTTTTCATCAAAATGCAGCAACATGTTTTATATTTGTATTGCGAGATAACAATAATGCTTTTGCGTAATATACAATTACGCAAGTTTCAAACGACAAATTAACAATCTAATAATTATAATTAACTTATAAATATATTATAATTATAAATTTCAATAAATTAATCATTTTATACCGTTTTCAATTAACTTATTTTGCCGTCATTAACATGAGTGCATTACATCATCATCTGTTGATTGCTTCTTAAATATATTGAGAAAACATAAATAAACAAAATTTTAAATTCTAACATAATTTACAATTATCAAAATAGCATTGACATTACTGGACATTACTCTTGACGGATATAATTTAAATCAGAAAATTTAATATTGTGGATATTTTTTCAATATAATTTTACAGCTTATTATATAGAGACGCAACAATGTTTTTAATGGTCATGAATGCATTACTAAAGCCCATTAATGGTCTTCTTTCATATCATTAAATAAACCGTTTAATAAACAATCCACAAAAATAGTTATCAATTAGTTTATATATGAAAGCAATTAATATTCAAAACTGTTTAAAGCACAAATGAGCAATAGCAAGTGAAAGTTACGTAATGAAAAAGATTGTATTATTAATGATATTTATTAAGGCATAGTTTAAAAAAAATCATTTTATTTATTTATTGACAATAATAAACTGTTAACAAAAAAACACATAAAATAACCTAAATTTACTTAAATTATGTCACTAAAAATGTCAGAAAATGTTTAAAATTGAATAGACAGAAATTAGGATTTATGTGTATAAGATCCATTTATTTAAAAAAAGTATATACCATAAAAATGTAATTATACATAATATTGATTCCATTTAGTTTTAATAAAGTTCAAAATACAAATATACGATTTTACTTCTAATAAAATAACTAAACCTGTTATTTAAGTATACATTTTTTTTTTCAATTTTCCAAATAGTTTTTAATTTTTTTCTTATACAAAAGCCAAAATAAAATATAACCAGTAATTTATTTGCTTAAAGTTGTTTTATAGTATTTAATTTTGCATATAAACAAATTATTTTGTTTGGCATATTTGGATTATTATTTAAAATGTTTGTCCATATAATATGACTAAATGTACTAAATTAAATATATTTTTAAATTGAAACATGGCTATTTTGATTTTTTTGAACAATCACAATCAAATTGTTCTAGTACTTTTCTAAATGGATGTTTTATTTGCAAATCGGCCCAGCTTTTACCAAACAATATTTCTTCTACCAGTTTCTCATATTTCAATTCTTCCTCAATTCCTTGTTGCAATTTCTTTTCCAATTCTACTTTTTCGCGACTCTAATAAATTTAAGCATTTATAATGTTGTTTATAATATAATAATCAAAATACTCACTCTCAACAGAGCATTATAATCAATTTGCTTCTTTAGATCGCTTCGGTACCGTTTAACCGCTATCTTGGATAGTCTCTGAGATTCATCGTTTAATTTTTTATTTGTCTCGAGTATTGTTCTATACAAATTATTCTCTTCTTGTTTCAATTTTAATTGTCTTTGTGCTTCTTGCTTTCTATATTCTATTTGCTGTTTTCTACCTTCAATAACTTCCTAAAATTATGTGATGTAGTATTATATTATAGTATGTACAAAATTTATGCATCGGGGTAAATACACAAAAAAAATTTAAGTTCTATTAAAATTTTGAATGAAATGTAATTTCTTTGAATTATTAAGATTTATAAACATACAAAATCAAGTTTTAATATTTAAAAAACAACCATTAAATTAAATAAAGTATACCTCTGTTAATTTTCTCTTGGCTTCTACAATCTTGCATTCCTTTTCATAAGTTCTTTTAAGCTCTTCTTGTCTATATTTTTCGACTACTTCATCTGCTTTAGCTTCTTCCAACTTTCGAACTTCTGCTAAATCTTTAAGGTGTTCTCTATACGTTGCCACTTGATATTTTCTTTGAGTTGATTGATTTGTTTGTTTCATAGATGCCCTTTCCATTTCTAAATCGGCAAGTTTTTTGAAAGCATCCTGCAGAGCTTGCTC
This sequence comes from Tachinus sp. AB-2021, assembly GCA_030264575.1. Lineage (NCBI taxonomy): Eukaryota > Metazoa > Arthropoda > Insecta > Coleoptera > Staphylinidae > Tachinus > Tachinus sp. AB-2021. Next base: position 4,889 of record JARJEC010136262.1, on the reverse strand, counting down.
TTCTTTCTTTCGTTGTTCTCGGAACTCTTCTTGCATGCGCAATTGTTCTTTTAACTCTCTAGCTTCTCGCTCGCGATTTTCTTTTAAAGCTTTTCTATCTATAACATGAAGTAACTATGTTAAATTTAAAAACTTCCACTTCTGTTTTTTATTTTGTTTATAAAATTAATAGCATAATTTTACTTAACGGCAATTCCTAAATAAGTGCTGTAGACTATTATTGAAAGCATCAATCAGTCAGTAACTATACATGCATATATTTAATTTGTCTTGTATTTGTGATGCAATTTTAACAATATTTAACTGGTATACAAAGTCGTCATTACTATGTATCAATTGCGCTTTCTACATTAACGTTTCTTTTTGTTTCGGCACATATCTATTGCTTGTCCTATTATCTTTAATATCTTTTTTTTGAAATATAGCAAATTAATAATTTAATCTCATTTATTTGTTCTATTTGAACAAGTGTAACTAGCACTCTTTTTTCTAGATTTTGCTACTCTTTAAAATCTAAAATATTTGATAACAGTTTACGTAATAAACAACTTCAGTATACAAATATGCACAAATGAACAAAAATTGTCTCATTTATAATAAAATAAATATTTCATCCATTATTTGAATTATATATTTTATATATACTGAGGTTTATGATCATTTTTATTTAATACATATTGATTATTACCTTCATCCTCTTGTTGTTTTAAACGTTGGATCAACTTTTCCATTTCCTCGCGATCAGATTGTTCAATAGACTTACGTTCCTCCTCTAAGAGTTTCTGTAATTAGGTAACCTTAATTGTTCTTAATATTCTTTTAACTTTGTACATTTTATACCTTAGCCATTACTTGCATATCCAGAACTTCTTTGTCTTTTTTATCTCGCTGATACTTATGTAAGGCTTCTTGCGTCTCTCTGTCAAACTAACAAACACATAGTTGTTTAATTAATCCATTTTAAACAAATATCAGTATTAATCTTTTGGGATCATAAAATAATTATAAAAGTTGCCAAACACAGTCATCAATTAAAAAAAATGTTTTCATATATTCATTATACGTATATTGCGTATACGTATATAAATAATAAATCAAGCGTTTAGTCGTGTTTTTTGGTTTGATAACCCTTTTAAACATATTGCGGAGAAACACATTATAGACGTATTGCTGCTTCATAAGCTTTACCGATGTTATCTGATTATATAAAAAAGGTCAGAGCAAAAAGGGTAACTTCAAAAAATTTGCTGTAGGTGATTTTAAGACCACATATTTTTATTGAAATAATAATGAAAGTATATTGAGCAACTAGTAAAACTATCTAATAATTAGTAGCTATTAGTTTAATATTCTATATTCTATTCTATTCTAGTTTATCTAAAAATAGTTCCTGCTGTAGTGCAGTTTGAAAGAATACTGCTTTAAACTTAGATTACTTAAAATTATGATTATGATTTTGTACCATTTTTGCTCCAACACTTTAATATGTGATTTAGAATAATCTCCAAACCCGTCTGTAAAGAAATTGCTAATTTGATGTTAGTTAACATATGTATTGCTCAGTTAAAATATATTGTTTATTTTTAATTAGTTTTACTTATATAATGTTTTTTATACTTATTACTATACTCTTATTTTTCTCAGTTTTTAGGTATTAATATTAATTTTACTTCTGTTATTACTGCTATAAAGCCAAATGAAGAACACTTTATACAAAAATAAAATTTTACTGTTAAGGTACCTGATATTGGACAAAAGGCATCGTATATTTTATGTTGTATTTATTTAGCATTAACAGTTTTTATAGCTTCACTGTTATCTTTGGTTTTCTGAGATTGTTATTTAATATACATTTATATTAACTCTATTTTAATTATCATTCTGGTTTAAAAATATTTCAGTTTTAGGAAATAAATTTGCTCCAATTTTAAGATACCAACCGAGGTAAATTAGAATTAAATACAGACGTAAATCTGATTCTGCTAATCGGAAAATAAAATACTAATGACATTGAAAATACCATTGCTTCTCGTTGTTTCCTCATAATATCTTCCCACATTTTATCAAGCTCTCTTTCAGCTTCTCTTCTAGCTTCATTTTCTCTTATTTGTTGAAGCTGTACAATTTTTGTTTCTTCTAATCGCTTCTGAGCCAAAAATGGCCTAATTTCCATACAACGATCACTAAAATTTAAAACTTCTAACTCGTTTGGTCTAACAATTTTATTAAATTATTATAAATATCATTAGTAGTGATATATAAACTTTGTGGAACAATACTCATTTTTGTTTATTATTTATAAATAAAATACATAAATACATACGCATATTGTTGTATACGTTTTTGCTTTACTAGCTCAAGTCGCTCAGCTTCCTTCTGCGCTCTTAAAATATTACAACGAGCTTTTTTATCCTGCACTTTACTTTCATCTGCCCGCTGTAGAGTATCTACTGTCTCTTTAATAAAATCTCGTTCCTCTTGTCCTAGAAGATCGCGTAAGCTGGATCATTAAATGATAATGTTAAATTACTAATAAAATTGAATTTTGATGTAATTAGTCTAATTGTTAAACATATGAAAAATTGTTTTATGTATTTTGCAGACTATTTAATTCATACTCATATGAACCAATCACAACATGACTAGGCACCAATCTACATAATATCCCCATTATTTCCCTCATAGATTAAAAATCAATCAAATGTCATTAAAATTAAAATTTCAACCAATGACAACTGAACTTTCTCGATTAAACAGTTTGCCCCACCTAGCGTGAATATTTTTACGGATTAAAATATTTGTAATTCATCGACCAATCAGAACCTGTATATTTAAGAAAATCGACCAATAATAATCGATAAAACTGCACCTTGCTTTAACAGTAATGGCTGATTCCGTGACATAAATGTCATTTAAAATAAATCTGACATGCATCTGACAATTAACCTGTATTTTTGCACAGAAATTGTGTAAAACTACAGGATTGCCTGATCATACATTAATCACCTGTTAAAAGTATATTACTGTATGGGGCAGAAATTTGGAAAGAACAAGAAAAGTTAGAATCGATATAGGCATAGTACTGGAGATGGGTACTTGGACTAAACAGAGAAACGCCAGGGTATATGGTGCTTGAGGAAATAAAAAAGGATAAATTAAGAAGGAGTGCAGGAAAGAGAGCAATGAAGTATGAAAATAGATTTAGACAGAGAAGTGAATGTATAATATTACAAGTCGTTCAAACAGAACGACAAAATGAAATGTAAAAATTCTAAAATTGAAAAAAATAAGGAGAGATTTTACAATAGGAATGGATATGCCAGTGAAAAAGTAGAAAGAATGAAAGCAAATGGAATAATAACATGGAACAAAATTATGGAAAAAGATAAAGATATACAGAGGCAAGACAGATGTATGCAAGTCAATGAATCTAGGTACAATTCTAAATATGCACCAATAATAGAAAATGCCAATCAAAATGATAGAACCGTTTTAATAAAAATGATTTAGATGTGGGAATGAACAGAGAGTGTCAAAATACTAGATGAATAAAGAGGAGAAAGTGTGTATAATGTGTGGCGATGCCATAGAGACCATAGAGCATATATTGAAAGAATGTAATGAAATTAAAAAGGAAAAGAGAAGATGTACTACAAGGGACTGAAAGAGGACTATAATAGATGAGGGCAGTAATAAAAAGATGAAAGCAACTGCAAGTGTAGTTTAGTTAGTTAGAATTGTAAAAAAATGTATTTTTATTTGTAAAACAATTTTTGTAACAAATGTATTTATTTTATTAATTTTCAAAGCCGAAAGGCACGAAAAATAAACGATATTATTATTAATTACCTGTAATACACACGAGGTTGATTTTATACCAGCTTACATTTTTTTATGTGACTCAAACCAATATCTCATAAAAAAATTGTTCTCGAATTGAGAGACATCGGAAAAATTGCTCCACTTCTCTCGCCCTTAATTCTCGAAAAAATGAATGTGAAATAGGTTTTTGCCAAAAAAAAATGTACCCGGTCAAAAATCAACCTCTTGTGTATTAATACCTGATTAAACTGCCTGCAGCTTTTTACAATTCTGTAGCAACAATTTAACATTTAATGTCAAAGGTCAAAAAAGTTTATGTCGAAATAATAATATAATTTGAAAAATAATCTAATAAACATAATTCGTCTACTAAAGATATGACTTAAATTTTTTAAAAATAAAAAAATGCAACCCTACTACTAAAAACTAAAGAATTTTAATAAAAGTTTTATTTTTGTGTAGTTCAAGCATACTTACTTTTCTTTGGAAATATGTATATATATATATATATATATATATATATATATGTGTGTATGTATATATATATTTCAGTATGTTTGTAAAACAATCAATTTGTTTCTTTGAAGGTTTTACCATATTAGATCTTTATTTCAAATTTTGATGTGTAAAATATTCAAGAACTTGTTATTAGAAGATATAGTAAAAAGTGTCGGTTCCTTTATTATATTTTTTTAGTATTTGCTAAAGTCTAATATTTTTCTTAAATGTTTGTGTTCTGGTACACATGAAATAGTCATAATTTTGTAATAATTATAATATGCAAAATTCAATCTTTTACATTTTGAAACTGCAAATAAATTATAATTTGCAATATTTGTATGAAATAGTCAGTTTGGGCCGTTTATGAAATTTTTGAGGGTTGCAGCAGCCTAGTGGCAACAATTTTGTTGTAGCACAGTGAAAAGCGCTACCAAGAGTGATGTAATACGTAAACAAAATAAATGTGTGTCCCCAAAGCCACCGTTTGAATGATATAGATATTATTGTTGATATTGTTGCATTCAGTATTAAGTGTAAAATTTAGTTCACTTACCGATCTTTTCGTT
>JARJEC010136253.1:0-17354 GCA_030264575.1 Tachinus sp. AB-2021 | reverse complement strand
CCCGCCTGCCCCAGTCTCCTGGCAAAAAAATTGCCGGACTCTATACCGGAGGAACTCTGGCCTCGGAAATGGCACTGCTACTCGCTGGTAAACTTGGTGTTGAAACCGATAAAACACATGATAAAGGGATTATGCTTAATGCTGATGGTCATACCATTATTGATCTTGGCGATGATTTCTATACCGTCGGTCGCCCACATCCTATGATCGATCCAAGTACCCGCGAAGAATATATTGCTAAACTGGCGACACAATCTGATGTGGGCGTATTACTGGTCGATCTTGTGATCGGTTATGGCGCCCAGAAAGATCCGGCAACTTCTCTAGCGGCAGCGATTAAAAAATTGCGCAGTAATAGAAAAGAGCCAATTGCAATTATTGCCACAGTTACAGGCACTGAACAAGATCCTCAGGGACGTAGTGCCCAGATTGATCTGTTGAAAGAAGCCGATATCTGTGTAGTCAGTAATTTGCCGGAAGCGGCTTTACTTGCTGTTTCACTCATCACCCCACGCACCGAAACAGCCTCTCAAAAAGCGACCTTATTGGAAGGGGTTCAGGTGATCAATGCAGGGCTGAGAAGTTTTGCCGATGACCTGCAAGCCAGCAAAACCCCGGTTGTCCATTATCAATGGGCACCCATTGCCGGTGGTAACAAAGAATTAGCTGATTTACTTAAGAAATTGAAATAAGAGGTTTAAACTATGTACTCAACTATTGAAGAAGCCAACAAAGCTGTTATCGAGCGTATTAAAGAAGCCCGCCCACACTGGATCAGCGTAATTCCTGCGAGTGAAGCCGTACCGGTACTTAAGGAAGGAAAAAAACTCCTGCATGCCGGCCCTCCAATCAAGTGGGAAGACATGACAGGACCCGCCAAAGGCGCCTGTATTGGCTGCTGCCTGTTTGAAGGTTGGGCAAGCAACGAACAACAAGCTGTAGAACTTCTGGATAAGGGCGAGATAGAGTTTATCCCCTGTCATCATGTCAGTGCCGTAGGACCGATGGGAGGAATTACCTCTGCCAATATGCCGGTCGTTGTGGTCAAAAACCTTACTCATGGAAATTACGCCTACTGTAATATTAATGAAGGTATTGGTAAAGTAATGCGTTTTGGTGCCTATGGCGAAGATGTCCAGAAACGTCTCCATTGGATGAAAGATACCTTAGCGCCGGTTCTCAGAGAAGCGCTGGCATTAATTGAAAATGGTGTGGATCTGACTGCTGTTATGGCACAGGGAATCACAATGGGTGATGAATTTCATCAGCGAAATATTGCAACATCAGCCTTGCTGCTGCGGGCGTTAGCACCAAAAATTTCACAGCTCGATCGTCCTAAAGATGAACTCACCTCAGTTATTGAATTTTTAAGTATTACCGATCAGTTTTTCCTGAATGTGGCCATGGCCTATTGTAAAGCTGCCATGGATGCCGGTGCTGAAATCAAGGAAGGCAGCATTGTAACGGTCATGACACGTAATGGACGGGATTTCGGAATTCGTGTCAGCGGTCTTGGTGATACCTGGTTTACGGCGCCTGTTAATACACCTCAGGGGTTGTTCTTTACCGGTTATTCTCAAGATGAAGCCAACCCGGATATCGGGGATAGTGCCATTACTGAAACATTTGGTGTGGGTGGCGCAGCGATGTTGGCAGCACCAGGAGTAACCCGTTTTGTTGGTGCCGGTGGTTTTGATGCAGCCGTTGAAGTGACTGAAGAAATGAGTGAAATCTATCTTGATCATAATATGCTGCTGCAAATGCCCACTTGGGATTTTAAAGGGGCACTCATTGGTCTTGATATTCGCCGGGTTGTTGAAACCGGAATTACACCGCTGATCAATACCGGAATTGCTCATAAAGAGGCTGGGATTGGTCAGATTGGTGCAGGTACTGTGCGTGCGCCACTTGCCTGTTTTGAAAAAGCTCTGGTTGCACTGGCTGAAAAATACGGTATCAAATAAACGATTCTGAAGGAATCTCCGGGCAGCCACAATACCCATTGCTGGCTGCTTTTTTTATCAGAACTATGGATACACACAAACCTCTATCATTTGATTACTCTGCGGTTGGCCGGATATCCACACGCACTCCCGGGATCTGATTGTGTTCAGATAATCAGATTAATTGCCTTGCCAGAGTCTTGTCGTTTTAATACTTTTCCACAACCTGACAGGATCAGTATATTTTTCAGAAAATTTCTGTAGTGAATGGAGATAAACCACCTGTCTCGGTCAGTAACTTTGTTAATAAAGATGTTTTGTACAGCACCGCAAAGTGCGCAGACTGATATTTGATCTTTCGTTCAGAATCTCCACTGAATCATGAAAATACTGTCCTTCAGTATTTGTCTGTTGTCGCTACAATTGAAGATGTACAATAAATGCATTAGACTTCTTTCTGAGTTAGCACTAGAATCCTCAGGACCCTTCCGCTTTATATCAAGTTCTTGAAAATTGACTGGATACGATTATGCTTGATTTAGAAACCATGCGCTCCTTCATTCAGGTTGCAGAAACCAGAAGTTTTTCCAAAGCAGCACAAAACCTGCATAAAACATCTGCAACCATTAGTTACCGTATTAAGATGCTTGAGGAGAATATTGGTACTGCGCTCTTTTTACGCACCACCAGAACTGTCACCCTAACCCCGGCAGGAGAACATCTTTTTAATCAATGTAAAGAATGGGTACTGTGGCTGGAACAAATGCCCAATGAACTGCAACAGATCAATGATGGGATTGAACGAAGTATCAAGATTACTATTAATAATCTCCTTTATAATGAACATGCAGCAACACAGTTGCTGTCTTTTTTAAATCAGGAGTTTCCCTTCACACGGCTCCATTTATCACGTCAGGTTTTTATGGGGGTCTGGGATCAGCTCATATACGATGACTACCAGTTAGCAATCGGCGTCCCTTCTTCTGAATCTCTGGCCAATGAGATTTCACTGCTTCCTTTGGGAAGTATTTCCTGGGCATTTATCGTCTCAAAAAATCATCCCCTGACCCGTCATAAAGGCCCGTATACAGAAAGTATTTTGCGAATTTATCCGGCGATCAATACAGAAGATACCGCTCGTAACCTGCAAAAACGTATCGCCTGGCTCCTAAAAGGACAAAAAGAAATCAGGGTCCCGAATATGCGTACGAAACTGGCTTGCCATTTAAGTGGCCTTGGGATTGGGTTTCTACCTCGCAATCTCTGTCGTCCGTATCTTGATAGCGGCCAATTGGTCGAGCTTAAGATTCCGAACCAACGTCCTCCATCTCCAATGTCCCTTGCCTGGAATAATGTCAATATGGGTCAAACGGTACGCCGGGTTGTCGATCTTTTTTTAACGCATGATGAATTGGTCACCGGTTTTTTAGCCAATATTGATATAAAACAGGATTAACCAGAAAACTGACTATTCCCGGCTAATGAATCCTGAGCCATACAGTATAAATCTTGTTAAGATTATCATCGGCAGAATTCTTTAAGCCTTCTGCCGGTATAGTATCAACCAGATCTTATCCGTATGGATATGCACAGTTTATTTTAATTGCTCAAAATCAGCAGGAGATTATATGAAAAAATCCACCGTCCAGGAGATAAAAGAACGTTTTGACAATGATGTAGAACGATTTTCGAACCTTGATACGGGCCAGGTATCCACTATTGATGCCAGAATTTCTTTAGAATTAATTACCGAGGCCGCTAAACAGATCGTGATCAATCCGTACAATCTACTGGATATTGGTTGTGGTGCCGGCAATTATTCTCTGATGATGTTATCCAAAGTTCCCGACTTAAACTGCACACTGGTAGATTTAAGCAAACCCATGCTTGATAAGGCCCAACAAAGGGTCACGTTACAAACCAAAGGGGTCGTTGACATTATTCAGGGCGATATCCGCGACGTTCAACTTGAACATAACCATTTCGATATTATTTTAGCAGGTGCGGTACTGCACCATCTGCGGGATGACCAGGACTGGGAAACCACCTTCCGCAAAATCTATGATTTACTCAAGCCCGGTGGTTGCTTCATGGTCTCTGACTTGATTACTCAGGAAACTGAAGGATTAACTCAATATATCTGGACCAGGTATGGCGATTATCTGGAAGAAATCAATGGTAAAGAATACCGGCAGAATGTTTTAGATTATATCGAAAAGGAAGATTCTCCCCGATCAATGACCTATCAGCTGGATCTTATGAAAAGAATCGGCTTTTCAAAAACAGAAATTTTGCATAAAAATCTGTGCTTTGGGGCATTTTGCGGAATCAAATAAAGGTAAGATGCGCATGGTGCGCGAATATAGCAATATTTTTTGTGATCTGGGTTCTTTAATCTCTAGGAACCCAGATTACGAGTAGCAGATCGATTCATTTTATTTAAATAGCATAAGGGTGTTTGGTTATTGCTCTTCTGATTAACTTTAGTTAACCTAATGCTGATTCATAATTTATGAAGATTTTTCTGTCGATCCTGCAACGCTCTGATTATTGAATTGTGAAGATAAAATAATTTCTTTGGGCTCTGCAATCATTCCGGTAAATCATTGTTCTATCTCCGGGGCTTATCCACAAAAACTGCGCATAACCTGAGTCATTTTTCTGCAAATCATATAGAATTCCTAATGAATCAAGAGGCCGGCTAAAGATTGTACACATACATTTAGGTCAATAAAAATTCACTATAGACAGGCAACCATTTAACCTGCTGAAAACAAATTATGACCAGTAAATCTAGCACAATCAGGCAGAATCAATATGCGAATGCGTATTCACAGAACAAAACTCTGACTGGTTTACCGGTGTTTATGAGCTCAATAACCATCAGATAAATCGCTGCATTTTCAGAAACACACGGTATACTTTTATTCAAGTATCAGTTCCATACATCTAACATACTGCAATAAAATTGCATGCAGCTGTTATAATTACCGGCCCATGATGCCTGGAAGAACACGCATTCTACTTCTATGTATCACGTCCATTCAATCATGCAAAAGGAGCAGACATGAAATTATGTTCAGCATTAACCATACTTGCTTTAACGATCATCCAGACACAAAGTTGGGCCCAGGTAGCGGAAAATAAAGAAAAACCTGCGATCACAATTATCGCAACCGGTGGAACCATTGCCGGAAGTGGTGCATCAAATACAGATACAACGCAATATAAGATTGGTACTTTGGGCATTGATGTGTTGATTGCCGCAGTACCAGAACTCACAGACATTGCCCGGATCAGTGGTAGACAACTGGTCAATATTGATAGCAGTAACTTTGATAATGCTACCTTATTGACCCTTGGTAAATCTATTGCACAGTTGGTAGACGAAAAAACCACCGCAGGAATTGTAGTCACACATGGTACGGATACGCTGGAAGAAAGCGCTTTTTTTCTTGAACTGACCACAAACAGTGCCAAGCCTGTTGTTTTAGTTGGTGCCATGCGTCCTTCTACAGCAATCAGTGCGGATGGCCCGATGAACCTGCTAACCGCTGTATCATTGGCGGCTGATCCTGCCGCAAGAAACCGTGGTGTTCTGATCGCACTCAATGATCGTATTGGCTCGGGTTTTTATCTCAGCAAAACCAATACCACACAACTCGATACATTCAAAGCTACAGAACAAGGATATCTTGGCGCATTTATTGACGGTAAAGCCCGTTTTTACTATGAACCTGCTCAACCCATCAATAAACCTTATTTTGATCTCAGCGACATAAAACAGCTACCGAGAGTGGATATTCTTTATGGTCATCAGGATCAGGATGCACAGTTACTCGAAGCAGCCATCAATAGTGGTGCAAAAGGAATTATTCTTGCAGGGATGGGTAACGGATCAATTCCAGACCGTATGAAAAATGCAGTAAAAACAGCGATTGCGAATGGCATTCCTGTTGTTATCGCATCACGAACAGGAAATGGCTTTGTAACCAGTAACGATTTTGCTGCAGGCAGTGGATTTTATAGCCCGCAAAAAAGCCGGATTCTGCTTATGCTTGCAATAACCCAGGGATTAATACAGACAAAAGAGTTAAAAAAACTATTTGGCAGCGAAACAGACTGACTCAATGCCGGAAAACATGAAGACCTGCCTCAGTAGACAGGGCCCATGCTCCTATAGCTATTTTCTGGATTTTTCTGTGCATATCTCTGACTGATCTGATAAAAAAACGGGGTAATACTCAATTACCCCACCGTTTAAAATATTAATTTATAACTGATTAAAAAAAATAGCATTTTTTTGCTAGAACTGACCATACGTTACGAATGTAAGCAATATACTGATGGAGCGGGCCAAGTCTTCAGCGGCAGAATTAAACGCATTAAATATTTTTTGTATTTACTTACCATTAAGAAAATCTTGTTTTATATTTAATTAGATTTAAATAGTAATTTAATATTTTTTTATGTAAGTCATTATTATCTATTTTTTCTCTACCAAGCTCATGCCACCTGCGTATGTTGCAGTTCAATGAAAATAACGGGTAATGCGGCGCATACCAAAAGTTTGAAAAGTATGGTTGGCCGCAAAAAAATCATGCAAAACCTATAATCATTCTTATTCAGGTTTTATTCTTAAAAGCCATTATGACAATACTTTGAAGAAATAGCACAGATTGTAAACAAAGTATAATCAATTAAAAATAATTTAAAGTTTGATTTAAAGTGATTATTTTTCCTGCTTTTTAACATATAATAAATTCTATTCGACGAAGGGGCTTTTACCTATGCCATGTAAAAAAATATTATTCAAGAACGGAGTTTTATAGTGTCTGAGAAGAAAAAAAGAATAATGGTTGATATGTCTGCAACGCTGATTCACCATGGTCATATCCGTATTCTAAAAAAGGCCAGTGAATATGGATATGTAGTCGTTGCCTTAACAACTGACGATGAAATTCTTGCAAAAAAAGGTTATGTTCCTGAATTAAAATTCGAAGAACGCAAAGAAATTCTTGAAAGTATCATTTATGTTAATGAGGTTGTACCCTGTAACTGGCTGGTTGATGATGCGTTTCTGATTCAGCACGAAATTGATTATCTGGTACATGGGTGCGATAACGTTAATCACGTTCCAGAAGAAAAGCTCATTATTTTACCTCGTACCGAGGGAGTCAGCAGTTCTGAATTACGTGAGCGTGTTTTAGACAGTCTGATGTCCATGAACCTGCATGGAAAAAAAGAGCCTTCTGACAAAATAGCCCGATTACTCATTGAGTCGATTAAAAGCGAATTTAAGCTGGATTAAACCAAGGGATCTTTATGTATAGAAAACTGACACAGTCATTCTGCGCTATTGTGCTTATGGGTATCAGCAACACCATGCTTTTCGCTGAACCTGTCACGCAACTGACGGTATACACAGCTATTGAACAGGAATTTTTGCAAGACTACAAGCAACGTTTTGAGGAAAAAAATCCTGATATCCGTATTAACTGGACCCGCGATTCAACAGGGATTATTACGGCTAAACTTTTAGCAGAAAAAGATAATCCTAAAGCGGACATTGCTTTCGGTGTTGCCATTACCAGTCTTTTAATTCTAAAAGACGATAATCTGTTGATCCCCTATAAACCCAAAGGGTATGAATTAATTGCAGCGCATATGAAAGATACCAGCGATACACCTTACTGGGTAGGGATAAATGCCTGGGCGACAGCCCTCTGCATCAATAAATATGAAATGAAAAAAAGAAACCTTCCTTATCCTGCTAACTGGGAAGATTTAACTAAACCTGAATATCAAGGTCAGATTTCGATGCCACACCCTATTTCATCAGGAACCGGGTTTATGAATTTATCTGCCTGGCTTCAACAAAAAGGTGAAGAAGCGGGATGGGCTTATATCGGCAAACTGCATAAAAACATCAAACACTATACACATTCTGGTACCAAAGCCTGCACTATGGCAGCTCAGGGGGAAGTCGCCATCGGCCTTGCCTCATCATCATTTGCGACACAATTGCTTAACAGGCGCGCACCTATCGAGCTGATTATTCCGGAAGATGGTGTAGGCTGGGAAATGGAAGCCGTAGCAATTATTAAAGGAACCTCGAAACTTGAAGCGGCTCAGCGTTTGATGGATTGGGCTTCTTCAGAAGAGGTTGCCGAAATTGGTCAGCGTTTTTCCGGAATTCTTGCCCGGGAGGACTTAATGACTGCTGAGGGTAAAAAAATGTCCAATCTACTCATCAAAAATGACTTTGTATGGGCTGCAAAAAATCGTGAGCGTATATTGTCACACTGGCGTAATGAATTTGAATCAAAGTAACATATTGTATTTGTAAATAACAATGAACCCTTTTCTATTAAAACTGAAGCACATATTTAAACAATATTCAGATACACAGGTACTTAATGATATCTCACTGGAAATAAAACAAGGGACTTTTGTTTGTTTCCTGGGTCCTTCCGGTTGTGGTAAAACCACTCTGCTGAATATCATTGCAGGTCTTGAAAAACCTTCTGCTGGTACCGTTTATCTTAAAGATAACGATATTACGCAGCTTTCGCCAGGACACCGTAATCTTGGAATGGTTTTCCAGAATTATGCGTTGTTTCCAAACATGACCGTCAGAGATAATATTGGGTACGGATTACGCGGTAAACAATGGACTAAAGTACTTCGTCAGGATCGAATCAATACACTGCTTGATGCCATGGGGCTTCTTCATCTGCATCATGCCTATCCACAGGAACTGTCCGGCGGGCAACAGCAGAGAGTTGCCTTAGCCAGAGCTGTAGCACCTATGCCTGATCTGCTGTTACTTGATGAACCATTATCCGCTTTAGATGCAAAGGTCCGTATCAAGTTACGCGAAGAACTATATAACATCCAAAGATCACTGGGCATCACCATCATTATGGTCACGCATGATCAAGAGGAAGCCATGGCGCTGGCTGACCAGATTATTGTCATGAATGCTGGAAAAATCGAGCAAAGCGGTCCACCAGCAATGTTGTATCGTCATCCTTCAAGCCGTTTTGTTGCTGAGTTTATCGGTTCTGTCAATATCGTCTCCTTTCCTGAATGGAATGAGGGTCGGGAAACCTATGTTCGTTATGAGCATCTGCGGGTCTTACCCGTTAATGAAAGAACAACGGCAAAACCTTCTGTGATTGTTTTCCGTGTTGTTCACTGCCACCTGATGGGCGCATTTTATCGTCTCCAGCTTTTATATAGCGATCAGAAAACCTCAATTTATGCGGATATACCTCATCAACATTGTATCGATATGGCATTGGAAGACCAAAGTTTTGTTGCTGTTTCTATCATAGAAGAAATATCATGCGATTTTTAGCTCATTCAGAAAAATTGAGTGCGTTATGGGAAAATTTATTTTTTCTAATGATCCTTACCCTGCTGACGGTCGGTATTTTGATACCGTTAGGTGCTTTATGGATAAAAAGTACCACGGATACCGCCGGAAATTTTATCGGCATCAAATATTTTATTTATTTTCTTTCTGATCCTTTATTAAAACAAGCACTCATAAATTCATTGTACATTGGGTTACAGGTTGCCTTGATGGCAACCATTCTGGCCTTTATTCTGGCCTTCAGCCTGATCCATTGCCGTGTTATCGGTCACAGGTTTCTGCGTATTATTGCAGAAATGCCTCTGTTTGTTCCCTCATTATTTCCTTGTCTTGGTTTGATTTATCTCATAGGTAACCAAGGAATTTTCACGCCTTATCTGACAAATTTTGAATTATATGGTCCTATTGGCGTACTTATTGCCGGAGTGATTTATGTTCTTCCTCATACCTTATTGATTTTAATGACCACCTTAAGAAGCGTGGATATAAAGTTATACCAGGCTGCTCAGTGTCTTGGTGCAAACCGTTTCAGGCAGTTTACCACCATCACACTGGCAAACAGTCTGTATGGCATCATTAATGCCTTTCTTGTGGCTTTTATTCTTATGATTTCTGATTTTGGAATTGCTAAGGTATTAGCAGGGAATTATCCGATGCTGGCCACTGAAATATATAAACAGGTGCTGGGACAACACAATTTTTCTTTAGGGGCCGCAATCAGTCTGATTTTAATTCTGCCCACGGTGTTTGCTTTTGCGATTAATATCTGGGCACGGAAGAAAGAGGCACGATTTGCCACAACCGCAGTTTGGTCAGGCGCTAAACCCAATGCATTCAGAGATCTCAGCTTATCTGTTATCTGCTGGCTCATTGTGTCATGCGTCATTCTCACCATTGGCATTGTTGTCTGGGGGGCATTTGTTACTTACTGGCCCTATGATTTTTCCTTAACACTGATAAATTATGACTTTGCTGCAGTTGGATACAGTTGGGAACCCTTCCTCAATTCGATACTGCTTGCCTTATTTGTTGCCTGCACTGGTACAACGATTGCATTTGCCGGAAGTTACCTGAGTTTACGTGGTGCAGTAAACCCTGTCCTCAATACCATTTTTCGCCTACTTGTGTTTATTCCTTTGGGGATACCCGGAACAGTTTTAGGACTGGCTTATATTTTTGCTTTTAATCATCTTCCACTATTCCAATCACCTGGCGGAACTTTTCTTATTTTAGGGCTCAATACCCTAATCCATTTCTATTCAGTCAGTTACCTGACCGCTAATGCACACCTGATAAAACTGGAAAAAAACTATGAAAATGCAGGATTAATGCTTGGTGTAAAAAAAGTCACTACACTAGTTAAAGTAGTTATTCCATTATCGGTACGTACACTTCTGGATATTTTTGTCTATCTTTTCATTAATACAATGACAACCGTTTCAGCGGTAATTTTTTTATATTCACCAGAGACGATGCTGGCTTCCATCACCATAGTTCATATGGATGATTCCGGATTATTAGCATCCGCTTCTGCTATGGGAACATTGCTTTTATGTGTATCATTACTGATTAAACTAATACAAAAAATACTAGCAAATCTAATAAGGTATTAATTAATGCTTGAAATTCTTAACAACATTTTCATTCTTCCTCTAATATCCGTCATGAATCTGGTCCTTGCAGAAGTCAGCCGGATATATGATTACGGCCCGGCAATTTTATATCTTGCCTTAACAGTTAATCTGGCATTACTGCCCGTCTATCATATTGCCGACCAATGGCAGATCTCGGAACGAAATCTGCAAAATAAAATGCGCATCATGCTTGATGATATTAAAAAAGCATTCAAAGGACAGGAGCGTTTCATGATGATCAAAACGCTTTATCGTCAGCATGGTTATCACCCATTGATGAGCCTGAGAAGTGGTGCAGGATTTTTAATTCAGATTCCTTTCTTTATTGCTGCCTATCAGTTACTTAGTCATAGTGCCATCATGGGTGAATCGTTCCTGATTTTTAAAGATCTCGGCAAACCCGACGCTTTATTGACGATCGGAGGAACCAGTATTAATCTCATGCCGCTTGTGATGACTGCGATCAATATCATCTCTGCCTATGTCTATACTCAGGAGCTCGCGCTTAAGGATAAAATTCAGCTTTTTGGGATTGCGGGTATTTTTCTGTTTTTTCTTTATAACGCCCCCGTAGGACTTGTAATTTACTGGACCTGTAACAATATTTTTTCATTGTTTAAAAATATGTTTTATCTATATGCGAGTAAGAAAAATACGCTTTCAAGTCCCCAAAAAACTCCACCAAAAGCTCGTATTTCCTGGTTTAATTTCGCAGAAAAACAACGGGTCACTAAAGTCTTTTATCTATTCCTGACCCTGATTGGTACATTGCTGTTTCTCTATCTTCCAGTTTCAATTTACAGTTCAGACATTGAGTTTTTTTCCATAGATAAAAAAAGTATTTTTATCAGTGCCCTACCCTGGTTTTTCTGGATGCTGTTTTTACTCAGTGTGCTTTACCATTACTTAACCAGCTCGATGCGCAGCATTCTGTTGCTATTACTGCTGACAATCATTGTGTACTGTGTATTTAATATGACTGTAAATCTGATCGATGTTGGATTTCTGAATCAGTATATTTTTGCAAAACCTGAAGGATTTTTAACCGGCCAGATTAACCTTGTATATGATTTAAGCATTGGTATTGGCGCACTGCTCATTGCATTGATCGTATTAAAGACAATCTCCCTAAAAAATATTCAGTCTTTTTTTCTGATCGTCCTGATTTCTATCATGGGCATTACCGTCACAAAAGTTATTACGATTAAAAAATCAGCTGAGGTCACTGAATATAGCTATTTTCGCAATATGCTTTCTTTTTCCAAGACTGAAAAAAATGTGTTGATTCTGATGCTGGATGCCTTTACAGGACAGCATGTAGAAAAAATATTAACTGAATATCCTAAAGTGAAAGAAGAAATGACTGGTTTTACCTGGTATCCAGATACCATTTCTACAGGAACATTCACGTACATGGGCGCAATGGCGATTCATGGTGGATTTAATTATTCTCCTGATGCCATTAATCTCAGATCTTCAGAGATTACCTCTATTGAAGATGAGTATATCAATGCGTATGGGGCCTTCACCGAGGGTTTTATGGAGCATGGATATGATATCGTACTGGCAGGAACCCAGTTCACCAATTGTTCGCTGTTACAAAAACGCTTTCCCGATATCACACTCTGCAATACGCTCAAAGGATACGAACATGACTTTTTTACCGTTCAAAATCAAAATAAAATGACGCATAAAGATCAAACGATTGAGCAGAATCAGAATAACTTCCTTCTTGCTTACGCACTTTATACTGTTGCACCTTATAGTTTCAAACAATCTATTTATCATGATGGTAATTGGCTCGATACCGTAAGTGAAAACAATCTTCTCCTTGAAGTTGCCCCAAAGTATTCAACGTTGCCAGCCTTCCCACATTATTCGAATACGCTGTCTGAGAAACCCACCCTCAAGTATATTCAAACAAGCTATACTCATCGCCCCTGGTTGTTATCCAGTGATTGTCAAACAGTGAACACCAGTGAATCCAATCGTCGTGCTGTGGATCTTTATGACGAATCCGGGGTTAAAAAAGGACATTATGCCGCCGAAGTCTGTGCCTTAAAGGAAGTATCTAACTGGATTAAATGGATGAAAAAGGAACAAATTTATGATAATACCATGATCATTCTCGTGTCAGATCATGGTCATTTTGATAACCCTGAGCTATCTGCGGTGTTTGGTCACTCTTCTAAAAATATCACACATGGATTTCCGGGTTATCCTGGCAATCCTTCATCATTGCTTATGGTGAAAGACTTTAACAGCACAGGTACTCCTGAAAAATCTAACAAATTTATGAGTAATGCTGATACCGGCTCCATCGCCTGTACGGCAATTTCAGGCTGCAAAAATTTTCCTGAAGATGCACGGAAAATTGATGATCCCCGAAGTATTATCTTCTCTATTGGCCATTTCCAGCCTGAATTGCATTCCAAAAATAAATTTGACATCCCCAAACAATACCGCATTAAAAATAGTATGTATAAAAAAGAGAACTGGGAGCAAATCAAGTGAATAAATTATTTCTGATCATTATTCTGGTTATCTTTAATCAGGCACATGCCTATCTTGATCCGGGAACAGGCAGTATGCTGTTATCAGCACTGGTTGCAGTTATTGCAACCTTATACTTTGCCGTTAAGGCAGTCTATTACAAGGGTTTGTCGTTGATTGCCCGTATTTTCAACATAAAACTTGAAAAGAATAGTAGCCCGATTGTTTTTTATGCTGAAAGTGCTGTTTATTGGAACTCATTCAAGCCTGTTCTGGAAGCTTTAGAACAGCAAGGCGTTGAAGCAACCTATCTGACTTCATCTGAAGATGATCCCGGGCTGAACTGTGATTTCAAGTATATTAAACCGCGTTATATCGGTGCCGGCAATCAGGCCTTTTCATATCTGAACATGCTCGAAGCCAAAGTCTGTGTCCTTACAACACCCGGTCTTGATGTTCTGCAAATCCGTCGTTCCAAAGGCGTGAAACATTATGCTCATATTGTCCATGCTATGACCGATATTGGCTTATATAAGCTTTACTCCTTTGATTATTATGACAGTATATTCTGTAGTGGCGCGCACCAGATGACTACACTGCGGCTTTTGGAAGCATCACGTGGGACGCCTGAAAAGATCCTTTTTAAAGCAGGCTGCCCTTATACTGATGTTTTGAAAAAACAGCTGGCAGCAAGCCAGGCAAGAACATCCACTGACAAACAATGTATTCTGATTGCACCTACCTGGGGAAATAATGGATTGTTAAAACGATTTGGTGCTGAATTATTGCAGGGCTTATTAAATCATTCCTATAAAATTATTGTCCGGCCTCATCCACAAAGCCTTATTTCAGAAAAAGACCTGATCGAAACACTTCAGAATCAATTTTCCTCAGAGGATATCCAGTGGGATTTTGCTAAAGATAATTTTCAGGCCCTGTTTCAATCCGACATTATGATTTCGGATCTGTCCGGTGTAATTTTCGATTATGCCTTCATTTTTGAAAAACCCGTGATTACCATCGATGTCGAGGTGAATCTTTTAGGAACAGAAATTAAATACATTGACCATCCGGTCTGGGAAGTAGCCATGCTTGATCAGGTAGGTAAAAAAATTAAAATAGAAGAGCTGGCAATATTACCCGATATCATTAAAAACCTGCTTCAAGATGAAACCATGAAAGATCATTTAGCCGGATTACGCGCAAAGCATCTGTTTAATTATGGTTCTGCCGGTAAAATTATTGCTCAGGAACTGATTAATCTGATTTCACAGGATGAACCACCATCCGCAAAACAGACGTTATCAGACCAGACTACCAATGTTTCTGAATAAATAAACGGTACAACAGTTTCTTTGCATAATAACTGGAAATGCATCGTCTCAGTCTGTTTCAACCAAGATAGTCAATAAAGGCCTGATGAATCAGGCCTTTGATGTTTACAATGATGAACTCCAGTTAATCAATGTAAACGGTAAACCTCCGGCGATCTTACCTGTTGATCATGATGGTTGGGTGCGATAATCATTTTTTTAATCGCAGCCATAAGTATTATGAAAAAATATCCCGGCACGGCTCAACAGCAGCATCTCAATCATTGACGGCAAAGCGGTCTAACTAAAACCGATTATTGTCGTACCCATCAACTTGATTATAAGCAGTTCTATAAAGCATCAAAAGTTATAGAAAACGCTGCAGCGCCTGCAAGTAATCTCCCTGAAATCCTCCCGGTGAATATTATCGCCGATGACTCCTCGGAAACACCGGTAACAGTACAGTTTAACCGTAAATTTGAGATTGTCTGTCTTGCCTAACAGCTTCCAATCGTTATCAAGGTACTGGCCTTATGTTAATGCCAGAAAATGTTTTCTTAATGATGGCGCCGGTTGATATGCGCTGCGGGATTGATAAACTCACCCAGTATGTCACCAACACCTTAAACACCTCTTGGCAAAATAGGACAGCCTTTATCTTCTGCAATAAATCCCGTTCACGCATTAAACTGCTGCGCTGGGATCGTCATGGAGTCTGGTTGGCGAGCCGAAGATTGCATCGCGGTCATTTTATCTGGCCACACAAAGGTGATACAGTCTGGTCACTCAATCGTGAACAATTTAACTGGCTGATCAAAGGCATTGACTGGAGTCAGGTAGAAGGCCCGCGCAAGGCCCGCACAGTACATAGCTATCTGTTGAATGAATCTGAATCAATCCTGCCGCAGGTTTCCTTAAATAATCTCTATCTAAAAATTAAAATCTAAGGCAGGAAGACGAATTTTCTGAACGCTTTCGACCCTGCATAATTACTAATATTTACATTTTTTAATAGTTGATTAAAAACAAATCCGCTATATTGTGCAAAATCTTATAAAAAAATGAATTAAATCAGACAATAAGTAACATAATTCAATCATAAACAGAAAAACAAAGGGAATTTATGTCTACCGTTAATCAGCTCATGGGACGTTTCAGTAGCAGTCAGCGTTCGCGTCATTTTACTTTTAAAGCGGATAAGCTTGATTCAGCTACCTTCAAGGTCATTGATTTTTCCGTTGACGAAGGACTCTCCTGTCCCTTTGTCGTGAAACTGTCGCTGGCAAGCGCACAGAACGATTTTGACGAACAGGTTCTGGTGGATCAGAGCGGCGTATTAACGCTTTATCGTAATGACGTAGCGGAACGCTGTTTTCATGGGGTGGTGTTCTCTTTGACCCAGGGCAATACGGGTCGTCACCACACTTTTTACGAAATAGTGCTGGTGCCAGAATTTTCCCGGCTGATGCTACGCACTAATGCCCGCATCTTTCAGGGCAGGAATGTGGTAGAAATCGCCGAAGTGTTGCTCGCGGAGATGAATATCAGCCATTATGCGTTAGCCATCCGTCATAACCATAGCGCGCGGGAATACTGCGTGCAATACAGTGAATCCGATTTTGACTTTATTGAACGCCTTTTTGCTGAAGAAGGCATTTTCTATTATTTTGAGCATGAACCAGATCGACATACGCTGGTGATTGCCGATGACAATTCGGTGACCCATGCCCTCGCCTTCCCTTGTCGTTATAACAATACGGAAGGCGGGCTGGCGGCAGACAGCTGCATTCGCAGTCTGACCCAGCGCAGTCAGATGGCCCCGACCGATGCGGTGTTGCAGGATTATTCCTTCAAGCAGCCCAGTCATAGTTTTTTAAATCGGGCTCATGGGACAAATACTGCCAGACAACGACATTATGAACACTATATGTATCCGGGGCGTTTTAAAGATGACGCGATAGGACAGGCGTTTAGTAACACCCGCATCGATTATTTAAGGCGTGATGCTGAAACACTTCAGGGCCAGGGCGATATTGCCGAAACCGCCGCCGGGATTCAGATCAGCATTGGCGATCATGAACGCATCGCTGAAGGGGACTCATGGCTCGTCACTCAGGTCCGTCATGAAGGTAGCCAGCCGCAGTCGCTGGACAATGAGGGCAGCGAAGGTATGACCACCTATCACAACACGTTTGCGGCCCTCCCCTATCGTCATCCCTGGAAACCCCGCCCGGAAGTCAAACCGCGTATCTATGGTGCGCATATGGCTAAAGTGGTTGGCCCGGAAGATGAAGAGATTTACTGTGATGAATATGGCCGGGTGAAGGTACAGTTCCCGTGGGATCGTTATGGTCAGAGCAATCAGGACAGCTCCTGCTGGATTCGGGTGGCGCAGAACTGGGCGGGGTCTGCCTGGGGCCATATCGCTGTTCCCAGAATCGGCCAGGAGGTGATGGTCACCTTCCTGGAAGGCGACCCGGATCAGCCGATGATTACCGGGCGTACTTATGATGCCATTCACCCTACCCCGTATAAACTCCCTGCGCTCAAAATTCACAGCGCCATTAAAAGTAAGGAACACAAGGGCTGT
>JARJEC010136209.1:0-10063 GCA_030264575.1 Tachinus sp. AB-2021 | reverse complement strand
GTAGGGCGTAGTGGGTACCATTGCCTAATGGTTTAAAATATATATTTTCAGAATTCAAGTTAAAATATTTATTAGAAAAGTCTATGTTTTTGAGTACCTACTTTTCACCTAGCAATATCAAAAATAATTTAGGCAGAACGATTGTTAATATAGCGTATACAGACGTTTGTTAGGAGAGTTTTATTTTATTAAATTCTGACACTGCCATGCATGTATGTCATGGAGTGCCTACTCTATGGGAAAAAATATCTAGAATTTATTTTTCCTTCTTATTTTGAATTAAATTGACAATTTGAAACAATAATATAAAATCGCATGCACAATACTGCACAATATTCTTTTTTATTGTCATTAAAATGTTGAAATTTATGTAAAAACTTGTGTAGATAAATGTTGTAAAAGTTAAGAAAAAACAAGAATTTGTTCTCAAAATGTTACGGCATATTCTATAATTTAAAACATAATTTGGCAATGTTACGTTAAACAATTGTGAAAAGCAAAGTTGGTAAAAAAACTAAAATGTAAAATACCATAACCTCACATTGGATCCAAGTATGCTACTCCAAGGTGTGGATGGTTAAAATTTGAAAAATTATGAGTTTTGTATCTGTTAGATCCAACTGCCACAAGTTAATACATTTAAGCACTTGTCGCCCAATCGCCTAAATCGCATTTGCCGTCGTTTGGGTGCTGGCCATTTTGAGTCGGTCTTTTAATAGGCATCAAAGGCAATAATAGGGCAATAAATGAAGACGCCGAGTGTTTATGTGATTATTTAGGATTCTCGATATTCGACCGATTTTTTGTTGGTATTTTTGAAAGTCATTGAACTCTGTCGCATTTTGATTGTTCAGATAGTACATACAAAGTATAAAAATGTAATATATTTTGTTAATATAATAATTAGTACAAAAGTGGCATATTATTTGCTTTACATTAAATTGACCATCTATCTGGGGTTTTCAGACATAGAATTTGTTAGCCACTTACAAAAAAAACAGTGATGCTATTATATATTATATGATATGGTGATGCGTGCGTTAATCAGTATAGACGATAAGTGTAAGGATTTGCTTAATAAGTAGGAAGTATCGGCTTTTTATATTTTGTAGTAATCATTGGGTTTCTGGGAATTATTTCTAGATTGTTTGGATTGTTTGCACTTTTTATTTAACGTAAAGATGCGGTCTTCTAAGTATGGCAAGTTTGTTTTTTTATACAATAGAGTATTTGCGGGATTATGGAGTGGGTTATTAGAATGTCGGATTTTAGTGATTGTTCGGCTCTTTCACTTAAGTGAAAATGATTTAAAGTCGGTTTATTAGATTTTAGGAAAATGATGGGGCGACAAATAGTTTTATATATGTGGGTCGCACATTTAGTAAGTGAGTAATCGGAAGTGTTTTGCTCGTGATTTGATTTTAGATATCAGAGAGCTGCAATGTAATTTAAAGTTGAGTTTAGAGGTAGTTTGGTTTTAGACGGACTTGCAAACAGACGATATTTATTAAACCATTTTAACAAGTCATCGAGAAGGTTTTACAGGAATTATAAGGCCAGTTTTAGGTAATTTTCATGAGTTATTAGTGGTGTCATCAGCATATTGAAGAATATAAGCATATGGGTTAATGTATTTTGGGTTGGAATTATATATATCGTAACAAAATATGTTGTAGAGAAGAGGGTAGATCCTTGTGGAATTTCTGGTTCTGGGATGAAAGAGTTGGAGTATGCAGATGATATTCGGATTATTAGAGAACAATATAATGTATATGAGGTGCATGAGGTTTATAAGGAATAGAAGGATTTTTAACAAAAAAATTTTGCATACTAGACTTTTTTTCCAGACGGAGCCAAATGCCTTATTGATGTCCATAAACAGAACAGCCGAGTGTTTGCCTTCGAGATGGGCCGTTTGAAGGTTTGCTGTAAAAATTCTGAGAGGATGAGTGGTCGATTTGCTCTTAATGAAACCAAATTGAAAGTTGGGTATTTTCTCATTAATGTGCGTATTTTAGAAGTTTGTTGTGCAAAAGTAATTCAAATACTTTCCCAAGTACGGGGAGCAATGTGATCGGACGGTAGTTGCTTGGAAGTGATAGATTTGCATCAGTTTTTGGGATTCCAAATATATAGTACTTTCAGTATAGTACTTGCAGTATAGTCCATTCATCGAGGAAAAATTGACAAAGAAAACAATAGTTAAATATTTTGATAATGTAGTTTAATATTGTGGTTTAGTTGTCTTGATATTTTACGTGTTAACATATCATGTCCAAGTGCCGTGTTTTTAGCGTTATTTAACAAGTTGTAATAGGATTCTTCATCAATTCTTTCTTCTATGAGAGTTAATTTTATTTGACTACTAAATATTTTATACCAGTTATTAACCCGTATTAAATGATTTTTGTTAAATTTGTTACGGATTGAAAATGTATATGTATTTTTAAAATGTTTTTAGAAGATATTCGCTATGTCTTTGTCTGTCGAATAGCAGACATTTGATTGTGGGTCAGTGATTGAGTGTATTTTGGACGTTTAATTGTATTTTGTGTCAATTTCTTTATTTTGTTAAAATAATGTTTGCCTCTCATTTCGTTGATGTTATTAGATGCGTTTATATATTGTTCCTCTCTATACTAGAGTACCAAGTTATGGATGTCTTTATGTAGTATATTAAATTTTCTTTTTTGTGATCTGTAGTTTGTTGTTTTGCGATATAATTGTCTTTTGTATTTTATAAGTCTTAATATGAATGGAAGTAGTGGGTAGTTATAATAAGATTTTATTATTTTTGGAGAGTGTCGAAATGATAAAGTTATTGTTTGTGAAAACAGTGAAATTGTTGTGGGATTTATAATTGGGTGGCAATTGACAAAAGATGAAAAATCATTATTTCATTCTCTTATGTTGCAATGATTGACGTTGTGTCTATATTCGTTAGCGACAATTACTGGTTGTATATTAATTTCAAAAGTAATTGCAAGATGATCTGAGCAAAGGTCAGAGATAAAATTGACTGAAGGATAAGAGGTTTAATAATGGATGAGCATAAGAAAATATCTGGTGTGCTTTAGTTATCGTTCAATGAAAGGAAAAGTTTTTATTTTGGACAAGTCGTATTATAATAATAATTAATGTTTTTATATTCTCAAATTCTCAAGCAAAATTTAATTATTACATTATTTATTGTATTTATATTTAATATATGAAACTCCATCATATTTTTATTTTATATTTACTTAAACAGTATTTTTTAATATTATTAATCTTATAAACAATCGATTACGATTTGCTTGCAAATCTTTGCAAGCTTTATCTTATATAAATCAAATAAAACTTTATAATTACTATTAAATTAAATAAATAAAGTAAAAAATATGCTTCCATAAATAATTAATAATCATTCATATTATAAAATTATATTTAATTAACAAAATATCAAGTAAGATACCAACATCTCCTTTTTTACAAAGATTTAATGCTTTGCCTACTCTTTTGTATCAAAAGGTCATTTCTACACCAGACTTGATTACTTTAATTCGACACGGAGCGTTTGCTTCCAATATGTGGATGGCCATAAATTGATATTCTTGTGGCCACGATTCTTGGCCAATATGGGATCCCGGCATAAAATGACGAGATTGCAACATGATGAAAAAGTATTGCTTATAGTTTGTATTTGATATAGATTACATTAAATTAGATAGTTATAAAAAATTGTTTTATTAAAAAAAATGTATAACTTAAAAAATGTATTGTTTTATTATTGTTTTTATTGTTTTTATTGTAAATATATGTATACATTTTTATAATAAAACCCGATGATGATAATAATAAATCATTCTAATATTTTTCATCAACATATTTAAGTTTGTTGAAAACAATCAATTTTTAATATATTTTAGAACATTGTAAATAACAAAAACTGGAGAAAAAATAATAATAGAATTGGAATGTACCATTTGAATCCCTTAATTGAAAGACAACATTTGCGAGGCGTTTGAAAATATATAAAAAAAGATCAATCAAATCGAATGATTTCTGGAGAATTGAATGTTTACAATGTTCACATTATTTATTTCAATTAATTCCTGAAATGATTTAAATGAAGACAAATAATTATTTTCTGCTGAATATTTTCTATCAAATTTAATTTGTTTTCGTGAAACTTTTAATAATGTGTTTCTGAAAATTGTTTACATTTACCGTAATAAAATATTGTTCTAGGCAATATTCACATAATTTAATTATCCTATATAGTTTCATAAATGAACTGGTGGATCGTTATACTGCTATTTTATTAGCACTAACAACATGCGGAGAAAAGGTTTATTCACTTTATTGCGATTATTTTTATTGTGTTACATAACAACTTTTCCAACAGAACAGTACTATTTATAAATACATACCACCCATGTATTCTAATAGCTATAGTACATATAGCAAAGAAAACACAGCTGTACAATATTTAAGTTTCCTTTGAAAATGTCATCATTTAAAATACAATATTAGATTTTCTCGCAAAATTTTACTTCCCAAATATCAGAAGAAAGAAAAATTTTCAAAGTTTGAACTGAACTGCGTTTATTTTGAATCAGTTTTGAAACTCTATTGCTACAAGACTAATATTAAATAACAATAATATAATATATTATTTATTTAGTATAGAAATGGATACTGCCTAAATATTCTTCTGATAAAATACAAAAATGTTTTTTATTAAACATTTATGAAAAAGCATTTTCAATCTTTCAATATAATTTTAAACTATTTTTTATGAAAAATAAATTATTACACTCACTTTGACTTCATTATTACCTACGCTGGCACCAGTAATACGCAAATTAATTATTCTTTTCATAAATAAAACAACTTTTTATACATCTTATCACAAAAATATTTATTAAACCGGACTAGTTTTGACTGGTCATCATCATACGGTGATAGAAACATATTTGTTTCTATCGCCGTATGATGATAATTAAACCGGACTAGTTTCGACCAATTAACTGGTCATAATTAAAAGGTGACACATTTTTTATATCGTCGTATGATAATGATGACCAGGTAATTGGTTGAAACTAGTAAGGTTTAATAAATATTTTGCGTGATAAGATATATAAAAAGTTGTTTTACATATTAAAATGAAATATCACATAGTAAAGGCGGCTACCATCATTCAATATTTTTTTCATCTCTTGCTTCTATGCGATGAGGAAATTAGTAAGGTACACTGATCATTTCTTTTGAACAGTGAAACAAGTGTATGCATTTGATTGTTGCCACTTATAGCAATTTGGAATTGGATAATTGATTTTTTATTTTCATTTTATCGCCAGATGAGCGTTGAGATACTGGTTGCCTGTAAATTATATTTACTTTTCTAGACAGTTAGTCTAGTAACCTTTATTGTATAATAAAAACGCACACAACTTACTTTGATTTTATTAAAATAAATTATGTTTATACAGTATCAATCAGAAAGTTTGGCATAGATTTTTTTTTATTATTAACTTAATATATTTTTTTAAATTGTAATATTTTAGAACAAAAAATTTATTTGTGCAAATGCATATAAAGGGCTCTTTAGAGGTGCCTTAAGTCAAAATAAATTTTAAAAAATCTAAATCTAAATGTATAATAAGTATGATCAACATAATTTGTTAGGTTCTTTTTAGACGTGCCTTCACGTTTATGTAATTTGTTTATATATTCGAACTGAATATAAAAATTGTATCCAAACTAAATATTAACACAAGTATGACACACATAATTTCTTACTTTTGTTTGTACAAACATTAATCACCCACAGATTATAGCATCATGCTTGTATGAAATGTTTGCGCAAACAAGTTTGATTAGGAAAAAGAACTTCAACATGTTTGAATAAACTTGTTTTCTTTAAATTTTTGAATATATGAGAAACCAGTGCGACTACTTATATTTGTACGTAAAACCAAAAGAATATTAAATTAAACTTTTAATTCATTAATTAATTTAATACGCAAAAATTTGTTTATTATGTTATACCATTCCTTAAACCATCTTTATGTTAATTTTTATTTATTTTATTTTTTATCACTTATATCGAAGATTATAATTACAGCACAATGTACATTTCCGTTGCCGCAACTTATTAAAGAAGTCAATGTACACTGGCCGGTGACTAAATTGGACGTGTGCATTTGTTCATTATATTCCATGTTGGCTTATCATATACAGGGTGTCCGGAAAATCCCGCTTGTTTCAAATATTTCGAAAAATGCACAGATTGTAAAAACAACAATTTTACATCTTATTCTACATAAAATAAGTAATTTTTGTACTCAACAGTTTTCTTCTTGCATGATAGCGCAGTAATCGACAAAATAAAATTGATTTTAGTAACGGCACATGTACCTCAAATACTTGAAAAGTCGCTACGTTTGACGCTCAAACAAATTAGTTTTAAATTTTATTTTTATACATATACGCCCACACGATGTACCGTAGGTTACAGTTTTCTGTCTTTAAGTTGTTTGCAAATACAAATCATTCAAACTTATATGTTTGTAAAAATTTGAATCATCGCATTGATTATGACTGTATGAGATATATTTGTGCAAACAACTTTGATTGGAAAATATACTTTGTGATGTTTATATAGACTTTTTTTAAAATCTGTTCGTGCCATCATGATAGCCTTCTACATGATACATTATTTAGCATAAAAGAAAAAGTTTGCGCAGACAAGAAAAAACAATTGTAGTTATGCACACAAATTTATAGTGTATGCAACTAATTTGTTTCTAAATAAATTTGAGTAGTTGCTACGTTGGACGATCAAGTTTGTTCTTAATTTTATTTTTATACATATGTGACTACATGATGTACAGTGTAGGTTACAATCTTGTAGGTAATTTTTTTTTGCATATATATATATATATATATATATATATATATATGTATATATATATATATATATATATATATAATTAAAACTTGAAAGCACGTCCAAATAGCACTAAACAAAGACAAAATATATTTACATATACCAAAGAAACGTGCGTGTTATTGCATCTTTTATGCGGAATTAACAAAATCTTACACAAAATTATTGCTTTGATGACAGAAATTAACCTGGAATCAGAGCATTAAAACTTGCTTACTGATTAACGGATATATAAAGAGAAAATATCAGATTTAGAATAGCAAATATTTATATTGTTTTAAAACCGAAAGTAGAATAGAAAAATTTTAAAAGTATCTATAGTTTTAAATAAAAATTCTTTGTGTGAAAGATATGCAATTAAGCAGCTTAGTAGCATTAGTTATTAATATGCAGAGTGGCGCAATAAATTGTTTTAAAAGAACCTAGAACGTATTCGTTAATTATCAAATTAAGCTCACTTCTGGCTCGATGGTTTTGTCAAAAAGCAAAATTGTCGCATATGGTCAAGTGAGTGGCCTGAAATGATACACACGTCACAACTTTATTCAAAAAAAATTAACTGTTTGGTGCGGTTTTCATGCTGGCGGCGTTATCGGTCCATTTTTCTTTTTTGATGAAAACGGTGCACCAACAACCGGCAACGGCGATTGCTACAGGGCCATAAAATCGGAGTATTTTTGAGACCAGCTCGACGTTATGGATTTGGACGATATGTGGGTCCAACAGAATTTGTTTGTACGACTTAACCCCTTCAGACTTTTTTCTTTGGGGTTACATTAAGTCGCTGGTCCAACAAGCCAGAAACGTTAGAAGAGCTGCTGGCCAACATCGAACGCGTAATTCTTGGTATTTCGGCCGATTTGAACGAAGTCGCATTCCATAAATAATAGCATTGAATGTACTTTAATTTGAAATTAAAATCATTTCTATAATTAACCCACAAGTCTTTTAATTGAAAAAACAAAATGCGTCGCTCTTAATGAAAAACCCTATATTTGTGGAGTTTTCATTTTATAATTTTCAAAATAAATATTTTTAAATTCCACAATATTCGGACATTAACTATAGAATCTAGATCGTATTGTCAGAATTAGGTAATGAAAATAAGCAAGTGTTTTAGAATAATTTTTCTAAAAAAAATAATCTTGCTGACAATACATGACAGGAATCACCACATCTTTTGAATGTGAGAGTAGAATAAATCATAATTTCCCGATATTATAACGTGGGTGAATAGAAACACAACCAAATTTACCACTAAAGATAATTTAAAAGATTCGAAAAATACAAAGGTTATTTTTTTATTGAGTTGAAATACACCACTGAACAGACATTTTATTACATAAAATCTGGTATTTAAATCAAGCAAATACTATTTAAATAATGATTAGAGTTGTTTACAGTCGAAATAACAATGAAATAATACATTTTGTAAATTACAATAAGAAAAGAAGAAATAATTCAGCAACTAAAACAAATAATCTCTCGCTTTTGCTACACAAAAGATTGACTATTCTACATCTGTTTGGAATATAAACGAATTATAACTAATTTGATGTCATTTAATGTCTTTTAATTATTTAATAATGATGTAAATATATCGAAATCGATCATAAAATAAAATATTATTAAAAAAAACGAATTGAAAATAAAATATTTAATTTATAAACCGAATTAACGTCTTGTTTATTCCAAATAATTATTTTCTTTTTTTTATAGTTAATTAATTGAGAAATCGGATTTTTAAAAAAATTATTTTGAATTTTTATTAAGGTTTTATAAATTAATTTATAAAGTACTTATTTTCTCCATAAATTCATTAACTTTTAGTGGTTTATAAATTCCCACTTAATTCTAAGTTAAGCAATTATATTACGCTCGCGGAAATTTATGTTAGTGCAATGAATTAAATATGATTTAGCTACATATATTATATTCATTATTGCACTTCACATTAAGCTTTAACTCACACATTAATAGTTTTAAAATATTTCATAGTTGAATTACATTTATTTTTATTATAAATAAATTACAATACCGTTCACGTTGCATGATTATAGCCTATTTGACACATTTTATAGCGAAAAACGAAACGATTCTAAATTACACGTTTTAACAATACCTAAGTGCCTCAGGAACTGAGGTGATTAGTGAAGTTTCTCACCGATTAACGAGCCTGTTGGGAAAAGAACTGCAACGTGATTACCAAATGCTTCTTGGAGTTTGTTCTACATTTAGTTGTTTCTTTATTATTAAAACGTAAGATTTTTAATAATTTAACAAGCTGTCAAATAAACAGATTTGTGTAATTAAATTTAGTAACAGAAATATTGGACTTTTATTATTAAAAGTACAAAGAAATTCATTATTTAAATATAATAATACATTTGTTTATAAAACAAAATAATACATTTGTTTTGAAAAAAAAAGTTAAAAATTTTGAAACTGTGACGGAAATGATGTAAAAGTTACCGATATTTTAAACGATCATAGTGTGCTCGGTTACCTCCTCTTAATAAAACAATTTTCTTATGCAAAAGCCAAGGAAAACGCTTGCTTTCCCGTAGGATGGTGGCCAGGATGTAAGGACTTCGCAGCATCTAAGTAAAGGAAACGGGGATGATGAACGAGCCGCAGGAAGTACAAGACGAGGACATCCTTGCTAATTTCAGTGAATCAGAATACCGCGATAATTGCCGCGGTCGGGAGGGCTGAGCACAAAAACAAGGACGATGGAAAGGGGCCTCGCCAATTAATGACTCAGAATAAATATTTAGTAGACACAAAGAAGATAGAAACAGTTTCAATTTGCAACGATGCAAAAGTATATTTCTATTACTTTTAAAATTAAAAATTTCTATTATCGCAATCTCTGTTAAAACATTTGTATTCAAGCACTGCACCCATACGCGGAGATAAAAGTTGCGATTTGTAATAATTTATACCCCTATAATCTTTCCGTATAAGAGAAAGCAAATGTAACACCCAAACTGACTATCTGGGATAAATCCCTGCGCAATAGGCCGCAGCTGCCCAAATTAAGTACATCATAGAGTTATCTTGTTATTTCTTTCTGTAATAACATTGTCTGCTCCTGGAATTTCACACAAAACTGTTTATACTGCTTGA
>JARJEC010136184.1:0-24932 GCA_030264575.1 Tachinus sp. AB-2021 | reverse complement strand
GATAGGAGGAGCTTATAACAAATTTATTAAACGATAATATATCCTATCATTTTTCTGTACATCTGTGACATTGAAAATTTTGTACTAGAACTTTGAGCCTGAAAGTGTTTTGCAGTACGTAATTGTCATTTTCAAGTCTAATAATTGCAAACAGCTACTTTCTCGATGCAAATACGGCCAGAAGCAGCGGCTTTCAAATTAAGTCGGATAAAAACGAATTGTATTCTAATTTGTCTAACGCAACGCTATCTTTTAATAATCCGCTAACAAAACTAAATAATAGCACTTTTAAGTCACTTTTACAAAAATACAGCGACACATTCAATTATTCGAAAATAATTGAAGATTTTAGAAATAATGTCTCAAAAGGGCCCTTTGGTTTAAAAAATAAATCAATGAAATTTTAATAAAAAAAGGGTTTAAACAAAATTCAAAGGTGATGAAATGAAAAATGAATGAGAACTTTTTGTTTGTCTCAATTCTTACGAAATTTAAATTTACGCCAATAAATTTTTCAAATTATAAAAATGTGCTCGGTGATAGAAAAATTGAATTTTTGTTGACGAATTAAAAAAAATAATTAACAGTTCTTTTAGAAATGAAAGCTAATTTTAATGCTTTTTACGGAGCCTATTTTGTGTTTTTATGCATATTTAATTTTTTATGCCAATTTATAAACTTATTTTTGAAGAAATATTATGCGCTTATTTTTCGATTTTTGGTGCTATAAATCCGCGCTCTGTTTATGTGTATATGTTACAATCCACGATATATATATATATATATATATATATATATAGTATTGGCTAATAATGAGTAATAACAATTATTTTTTATTAAATTTCTTTTTAGCAAATTTGCAGCATGTCATTCTGATTTCATTATACTTTAGGAAGGGATTATGTCCTAGGGGTTAGATTTGGTGATCTTCTATTAGTAAAATCCTAAGAAATAAAAAAGTAAACTAAATAACAGACAAGAAAAAAGATGCAGGTAGCATGTCCACGCAATAGTGGAAGCATCGGTTGACGGCATTATCAATATTTGAAAATTAAAGTGAGCATTATCAATATCTGCCGGCCAAAACCAAAAATATTCATGTCTTAATATTATTTTAGTTATGGGCCTCCGTACTAATAATGGCTGGCCATTATTGATAATGAGCATATTTCGTGTTTGGGCCGAAACATATACACTCCAATAAATTTCGTTTTTTTAGCTTCATAAATAACTAAATAAAACATCCGTTATTCTCCCGGTTTATTAGGATTTTTTAAATATTTTTACTTTAATTTTAAGTTTGTTGCTATTTTAATTACGCCCATATAGACTATATGACATGAAA
Source organism: Tachinus sp. AB-2021 (assembly GCA_030264575.1). NCBI lineage: Eukaryota > Metazoa > Arthropoda > Insecta > Coleoptera > Staphylinidae > Tachinus > Tachinus sp. AB-2021. The sequence continues at coordinate 23,587 of JARJEC010136184.1, read as the reverse complement.
CCATAATATCTTTGTTAATTCTAAAAGATGCATAACTTATAAAAAATGTATATACCAGTCAAAAACTTAAAACCTATTTAAATTTTTGGGGAATCAAATTCAACTTATAGTCAAAATTGTGCAAAAACAACTTGACACTACTTGTCTCGTGCACATTTAATCAAATTAGAATCAAAATAAATAGTTACTTTCTAGGCCTTTTATACAAAAATTTAAAAATTACATTGTTATGGCATTTTATCTTGGAAGTTTACTCACAAGAATAGTTAAACTTAAACAACTTTTAACAAGATTGTGCAAAACGAATATTCTGCTTATGTTTAAGATAAGTTTTATTTCATCGTAGAAGTTGTTGCTGCTGGTCACATAGAACTGGTGCTTAGCAAAATCTTTTTAATTAAAATCTTTAGTTGGTATTAGTACTAATTGCAAAAAAATTTAACCAAGCGCTGCTGCCAAGTTGACAAAGTATATTTGATTGAGTTGTGGGTTGCGGGTTTTATGCATAATTACATTCAATTATAATGCGCATACACATATCACCGTAACTTTACATAGCATTTACAGTTTGCAGCATGACGTAAATACGTTTATGATAAATATGCGTGTAAGTGCCGTCTATAGCACGTCTTGAACGCTGTTAAATTTATTGCAATTGATTTAATAAATTTATACGTACATACGTACATATGTGTCTTTATGCCAATTCAACAATGAAATTGGAATACTTTAATAATTTTAGAATTTTTTTAGTTTGCTTCTTTTTATCCTTCAGTAGATCATCCATTATATCTAAAATTTAGCTTGGTTGATGTTTGCATTGTAGATATGGAATGATATGTTTTTAAATTAATTCCATGTGGAGTAATACCCCCTATTTATTAACCATTCTTTTTGTGCCAAAACGTTATATGCGATGAGATCGATGAGATCTTATGGAGATCGAACGATACGTTTTGACTGCGCGATAAATAAAACGAGTTATTTTTTTGTTACGAAGTTAATTAAAATAATATTTATATATATTTTTTATAATTAACATTGGCAAAACGTTAGGTCTTTATATGCGTACATGGAATGCGTAATATGTTTTTTAATTTTATTTCAAGAGAGTTGGGTCGTAAATTTACTGTAAATTATCACTAGATTGGACTGTAAACGACGCCTGCGTTTAAAATAAGCAATAGATTTTTTTTTATTTACACCACACTATCAATGTTTTACTACCTCCAATTTAAGGTAATTTTAAAATAGACCTTATGAGTTTTGCATACAGTTTAGGATTTAATATATTTAATAGATACCTATCCTTAAATTTAAATCTGTTAAACTGAAACATTTCGAATAGATTTATGTGGAATATATGTAAAATTACCTTTAGCGACAACGGCCTTATAACTTAAAAAGATTTATTGAATCTATAAAAAACATAAAGTATCTTTAAACAGCTTAGCAGCCTAACCATTTTAGTCCGTGCAAAACGATGCCATATTAGGTCCAAATTCTACGAATACTTTCCACCTAGAGCACTAACATGTTTGCAATTCTTATATAATTATCAACATAGTGTTGTATAATGTGCAATGTCGCTCATCTCATTTCGACATATTTAGTGCAATGTATGTACATTACTGTGCCCATGGGTTTTAATAATGATTGGATATGTATTTTTATAGCCGGTAATCAGATTTACAACAAAGTAATTATTAAGGCTTGAAAATGTGTATAGTAGAGGATGCGGAGAGGTTGTTCGTGGAGGCATCTCCTATTGTTCGATGTTGTAATTTGAGCATTTCACACGCTACTGTCTTAATTATGGGGTATATATTGGGGGCGGCGCGAAGACGTGTTTATTAAGTCTCCTTTAATTAAGCCTGCCTGTTGCATCTCTTCTTGCTTTTGTTTCTTCTTCTTTTTCATGCAAGTTGCGCAATGTTGTAACATAACATGTTTGTCTATCACACATCAATCTTCTGAATTATTAACCCAATTAAATCTATTTGAATTAAAAGGCTTTCTCCGCGGGCTCCCTGCTACTCTAATTAAACTACAAAACCGACGGGGGTTCTCTTAATAATACACAAAAACATAATTTATTGCGTAATAACTGAATCGATCGGTCATAATTCCATGTTTTATCGAGGTGATTTTAATTGGACGCGGCGAGAACGGGTTTTAATAAAGTCGATTCGCGATAGAAAATCTTGATAAAGAGAAATAGCGTAGTGACTAAATGTACATGGATTAATTAATATTGAAGCAGTTTGAAAAACAAACGATCAGTGGGCGACTTTTAATTGATTTATAATGATTCGGCGCATTTTTTTCTAGATATTATGGCTGGCCGATTGGTGTCTAATCATTACGGAACGTACGATTTATTTATCTTTCCTTCTGATTCTAATCGGACCTTATATCTAATTACATACATATTTCTCGGATGAAAATACTTATCGTTAATTATAAATACAATTTAAATGTTTGTTATGCAGAAGGTGATGATATCGAATATATTAAATGCAAATTTAATATTTTAATGTGTGGCAGGCGTATGTTTATATGGTGGGTGAATGTAGACGGGTTTAAAATATTGGCATCTGCAACAACGGGCCCATAAAACTAAACTAAGCGCTTGCCGCAGCAAGGGTGAACGTCCATTCTGCATTGCGACTGCACCGCCCCCAATGCTGCGGCAATGCGGCGCGATGCTTCCGTCTACTCTGTGTGCATCCATTCATATATCATAACGAGGTCAAATATCAGGTGTATGAGGCACGCACGTTCGCGTGGAGCCGGCTTTTGTGGTTTGAAGCCCGCAGGCAGCGACAAGGAGTGGCTCCGTTTCTCCGAAATAAAATATAAATTCGATCATCAGAAGCAGCAGTTAATGATCACCCACCTCATCCTAATTATTACAATTAACATATCATTCTAAATGTGCTCTCTTTGTTGCAGGTTTGCAGAATTAAAAAAACAACGTCACCAAGCTGCTTTCCCTCGTGTATCCAGTCAAGAATGCTAATAGCGGCTCCAGCCGCCAAAGGGAATCACAAGGGTCCGCGGCCCTCAGCCGCCACGCGCTAATGACGATGGCCGAGACTGCAGTTGAACCAACTCCCGAAAAAACTCACAATAATAATCATTTATTTGCCGCTAATCATAATCGGCCTCTAGGCAAGCAAAGGAAACGAAAGCGCCTTAGTCAAGTGCTCGATAAACTCACAGGGGTGGTAGGCGGCTCGACGCCCACTATCAATAATAATGTACAACATATTAACAACAACATTAAAGAAGAGGACGGTAGAGTTTTAAAAACAACGAAACACATGTCTGATGTGTTTCAGTTTGATAAAGATCGTTTTCAACCTAGTGAGGACGAAGATGTGTTTAGTCCTGCCAGTAGTAGCAACAAGTCCCCGCATAGTTCTACAGAGTCTCCGCGGATCTCATTCAGTCCACTCCGCCTTAAAGATGATGAAACTAGCTCAAGTCCGCCACTTACAAAACCGTGTCCTTGTTATTCTTGTATGACAGGAGTCGGGAACCATTATACCCCATTACACCCATATGATAGATTTTTTCCTGCCAGTCCCATTTCACCGTTGACACCTTCACCTGCACCACCACCACCATATAGTTTCGAACGTTACCTCCACTCAAAGTACCTGCCTGACATTTTCCGTCGAAGAAGTCATTCCGATTCAGATTTGCCTCTCTGGTTTGAAGCAGCGAAAGCGGAGCGGGCCAGAGCAAACTTAGGCTGGCCACATCCTCTAACCATACCTACAGGTAAACGAATGGAATCATCTTCAAGTCCGCAAGAATCTCCACTAGATCTCTCTATGAAAGGAAGAATTAGAAGCACCGAATGTTTAGTCCCAGCTCCAATGCCATTATTTCCACCCGGTTTTCTTCCGCCAAAGGGTGCTGTATCTGTGCCAGTTGTTAAGGGTGATGTAGCTTCACCAACAACGAAGGAATCTGTAGCGTCAAGGTACAATTTAGAAGTATCGCCGGTTGTTGAAGAAATGCCTCCGGGTTCAGATGTAGCCTATGTTTGTCCGGTTTGTGGACAAATGTTTAGTCTTCATGACAGATTAGCTAAGCACATGGCCTCACGGCATAAAAGTAGACAAAACACGACCGATTCTACAGCTAAAGCGTATTTGTGTGAAGTATGTAAACGCTCGTTTGCTCGTAGTGACATGCTAACGAGGCACATGAGGTTACACACAGGAGTCAAGCCGTATACTTGCCGCGTTTGCGGTCAGGTATTTTCAAGATCTGACCATCTTTCTACCCATCAACGAACGCATACTGGTGAAAAACCTTATAAATGTCCTCAATGCCCTTACGCGGCGTGTCGTCGCGACATGATTACAAGGCATATGCGGACTCATGCAAGATATGAGCCAGAGCCGATTCCGATCAAAACGGAGCAGAATTAATAAATTGTCGGTAAACGAAACTATCGAAATCGCAGTGGTTGTGATTGCGTGTGATCTGAAGGCTGGCCACACACGCAGTAATGCTACTTGTTTTATTTATTATTAGTGATACTCGAGTGTTTGTTTCGTGCGTCATGGGGCTGAGCCCTTTAGCACAAGATCTCATATCATTCCAGCGTTTAGTCGCCAAAAAAGAAAAACTACACAACACTCTCGTAGTTACTAAGCATTCGCATGCTTAACTCAATTAATGTGCCAAATAATTGTGGCCAGTGGCAACTCATTATTTATTTTCAGAGCATTGTTTTTATTTGTGTATCTGATAGTATCGAGCGAGTAGTTGAGATATGAAGATGCATCCCATTTTGAAGACTAAGATACGCATTATTTACTACATTTTATGTGGAAATAAAATTTAATGTGTAAATACTGCGCGACTAGAACTGTAAATTAAAAATGACACGAAGCTGTGATATTTGTAAGAAAATAAATTATTTTGTTTTTAATTGTTATAAAAAGATTATTATTGCTATTTTTGATATAGAAAATATTAAAATGAGTCTTCAAAATTGTATGGTACGCTAGCTTCATGACAGCGCTTCAAATTTCGGAGGGCATTCCTCGCTAACTTTTTGTACAAATTGAAGTTATTATTATTAACACAATGAATGCATGTGCCACACATTTAATAATTGTTGTTTAAATTTCCTCGATTCATATTTTATTTTATATTACTTGCCCTTTAATTTATATCATGTTAATTTTAAGATTATACATATTAAGTTTAAATGTCATATTGACGTGTTCATCTTTTGTTAATTTATGATTAAACCTAAATCGGTTTTAAATTACTCTTAATTTATATTTTGTACAAATATTTATTTGTTTTTTTCCTCCTTTTTAAAAAAAGTGATTTAGATTTAATCAAGTTGTGCATGTACAAAACATAGCTACTTAATTATTTAATTATTTTGTTTATTTCTATTTAATTTAATTTTTTCTAAGAAAAGTTCCGATATTTTTGCTCAGTGTTTTGTTATGAGTCCTTCTAAAATAAAAGATTACCTGTTTTAATTATTTTTGATTATTTTTTATTAGCTTTTTTTTACTAGATGTTGCTAAATGTGCATGCTGCCTACATCCTGCATCCAAATGAGATTTGTCTTGCATCTGTTGATAAGTACTCTAAACCCGTCATTGAGATGTGCCTTTCTTGGTAAATTAATGTATACATTTATGTACATTTTTATATAATTGTTGTTGGCCTAATTATAGATTGAAATCTTTCAAACTTTTTAATATTATACAAAAATATCATATTAATTAAAAATTACTATTTGCCAAATAAGGTAAACTTTTTTACTGAATCATGTCAATTTTGATAAATATATCATACAATTATGACAAAATTATAAATATATAAGTCTTCAGTTACTAGAAAACTGAAATTAAATTTGCTCAGTACTTTATTATCTATATCTACATCTACCTATTCAAATAAGTAATTATTGAATATTGACTGAGAAATTCTAAGCTATTTATAATTTTTGTAAAATTTGTTTAGGAATCAACTTTTAACAACGATGACGCTCTAAATATTGTTGTTATTTTGTTTTATCAATTATTTAAAGCCCGAACGACGCAACACTGCTTGCCCATGCAATAAATAATTTATTGCGCGTCGAAGTTACGAGATGATGATTATATTCATTATTATTACGTTGTGCACTGCTACTGAATGTGCAAACAAGTAGTCCAACATTGTCGTGTAACATTTTTTTGGAGAGCAGATCGACAACTGATGGGACGCTTCGATGTAACCTATAGTCTTGGTAGCACAAACAACTTACGCGGCGGTGTTGTGTTACGAGATTTTCCGGTATATAAGCACTGATACAGATTTTAATTAACATTATTTGCCAAAAATTTTACATTGAGTATTTTATTGGAATAAAATTTAAAATAGAAGTGTGTGTTGATTAAAATAAAATTTCAATTGACTAAAAATATTATACAGAAAAGGGAATAATACACTGCTCATAGGACTGTTAAATATTTTCCCTTTTAAAAAGATTCTATTGTCAAATTCTCTATTCTAAAATTTGAATTTATATTTTTAAAAATTAAATAAAAAAATGCCGTTGGCTAATTTTTCACATGGATGTCTTAAAAAAATTATTATTCGTGTTTGGTTCCTATTTTTTGTTTTAAAGTAATTATATAATAGTTATTTATTTATTTGTTATTTATGTTATGTGCGAGTAAAAAGGTTATATAAACAGAAATATAGTAAAACAAAGTAAAAAATGTATAGAATTAAGTACGGTCATAATCAAAATCAATGAATGAAATGCTGCCGAAAATTCATTTATTAATAATAATTACTAACAAATATTATTAATATTAATTTTATTTATTTATCATAATTATGTCATAGGGGACTGTCTTTTATCTTACAATCATCATGTCCCGAAATAAATTTTCGGACAAGTATTGAAAAGTCCATTGCTAACAACCACAATGAAATGTAATTCTATGTTTTCAAGACCGATTTTACGTATCTAAATCAAACCTAAAAAATGTCTCTTAACATAATCATATTTTTAATTATACAATTTATCATATTTTTTTCTGTTGATTCTTGTGTGATGCTTGTGTTACATCTTCCGCGATCATTTGCGTCTGTAATAGTTATTTGTTTATCAAGGCAAGAAAGTGCTACTTTGCTGGACGAGTCTGAGAATTGCGAGATGAGCGAGCGAGGCAAACATAAGGCGAGAACAGCTGAGAGCATTTTAGCCGTGGTGATCACAATATTTTTTAGGCACAGTTTATTATTTAATTGGTTTGTGTGTTATGTAGTTACGGAGACAGTGCCAATTTTGTTATGTCAAACACTTTCAGTCCGCTATGATAGGCCAGAAAGTGATTTGCTGTAGGGAACTGCCACTTTCAGTTACAGTAATAGCAAAAAGGTTAAAAACATTGATTTTTGGATCTTGCCGCCTAGAATAGTTATCTGTTTATTAAGGTCAGAAAGTGCTCCTTTGCTGGACGAGTCTGAGAGTTGTGAGAAGAGCGAGTGAGGCGAGCATCAGTCGAGGATTGTAAAGAGTATTTGGGCTGTGGTTGGACTCAACATTTTTTAGGCGGCTGCAGTAAAACATTTAATTGATTTATATGTTATGTAACTACTGTGAGTGTGCCAATTTTGTGATATCAAACACTTCAGGCTGCAAACAACGACTTTCTAGATATAAAAGCGGCCTGAAATATTGACTTTCAGATATAGCAGTCTAAAACGTGTTTTGGACATGTACCAAAAAGTATGGTCTAGCAACTTCAATGAAATTTGACATTTTTTAAATTAAGCTTAATATTTTTTGTGATAAGGATATTTTAAAAATATTTATATACTCTGGTGAGTCAATTTCGGACGATTGTGGGTCTTGGGTAAACTCTAAATAAAAACCAAAAGTTTGTTGATTTAACTTTGATTCATTTTCATGTTATTCAGATTTTTAGACAAAATAATGCAATAAACAGATTGTTTTCTATGTAGATACCTGCATCTCTATTTTCGGGGTGCTTCTTTTCCATTTCAATTGCAATATAAAATATACCTATATAGAAGTGCATACTTTTCAATTGTGCATACTTGCATAATACAAACAATAATTAAGTCTACTAAAACTAGAATGGTGTAACATTATTTATTTATTATTGTTCTAAAATAAATGGACAAAAAGTTATTAGTTAAAAGAGTATGAACATTCATTTATGATGATATTTCAACTAACTCTCTTGTTGCTATATATTAAAAGTTGACTTACAAGTTAACTAATTTTTTTAATAATTACATAGGACTGAAATCTATTTTTAAATATGTGTAAATCAGATTTGTGAATTTTGACGGACAGCATTCTAATTTTCTAAGCTTCAATTATTGTCATATCAACTGGCATTTCATTTATTAGTCTGTTTCAGATTAAAATGTGGAACTTTATTTTATAAATACTTTTAATTTCTAAACAAAATATTTATTTAAAAAAATAGAATTAACCCAGTTTTTATTTACCAAAGTTTGCCATAGATCTTGTAGCACATCCTATAATACATACCATGTATAACCCAGGATAAATGTAACAAAAGTTGTAACAAACATAAAAATTTTGAATTTTGGAATGACATTTGGGGATTAAACCCTGCTTGACGTATAACCAACGTATAATAAAATTGAGTTTATTTGGTCGATGCAGGTAATATTGTAATAAGCAGTGTTGTAAAATCCACCAAGTATAAAGTAACTTTATTATTTGATATACGAAAAAAAGTACTAAGAATATTTATATTACTTTGAATGCAAATTTGTTGCATCGCATGGTTTTGAATTAACGAGTACTCGGTTGATTTTACATGAATTGCTTTTTTTATTAGCATTCAAATATTTGTAGTATAATGCTATTAATAACTAAATGCGAAAAGTAACATCACTTAAATTACAATTTTTTAATTTATCTTAACAGACACAGTACTTCAAAAAAATACCAGAAAAAAACGCAAGTCTTTTAGGAGAACGAGCTGGCTACGGCACACCATCTAAACGTACAAGAATATTTTCCTGAAAAATCTGCGCGTTTAAAATACATGCGGTTCCACTGAATTACTCTGTACAACGCTTGAGACTTAAAAATATTGAAAGTTGCACAAAATATTGAATTTCTTGTTGGTGTTTAATAAAATTTTTAGATTTTTAATTTTTTTTGGCAGTATGAAAAAAAGTGTATAACAAAAAGTTTGTATAACAAAAAAATCAATTTTTAACAGTAAACATTTTTATAAATATATATTTAAAAAATAATTTTGTTTTTGCTTTGTACTGTTAATGATTACAAAATATATAAAAAACGAAAAAATATAACAATTATAAGTAATTTTTAAATTTTATTCATTATTTTACAAATTATTTCACGATTTTACTTCAATAAATTTATTATCAATAATTTTTTATTTGTTGTAGTAAAATGTACTTATGCTCTGATTTCTACATATTTTTAATTTTTTGCAACGTTTTACAATATTTCTGTGGATATTGCAGTTTTTTCAGGTTTTGTGGTTTTTTAAACTTTGGACTTTTTTTTATCATTTTGCATGATTTGTAGACATTACATTACAATATTGTAAATAATAATTATTTATTATTTACAATTAAAATTTTTAAATAGAGCATAAGTTGAAATTACAATATTATAATTATTGAATAGTTACTACGCTATTACTCCATTTTAAAATTGATTTCAATTGAATTCAATTGTTTTTTGACATTTTTCAACATTTTTTTTCTGAACCTTTTCTTAGATTATTAGCAAATTTTAAACATTTTGTAAAATTTCTTGACATTTTAATTTTTTTTGTTTCATTTTACCTAACTGACTTTCTACGAGATGATTGTGATTATTGGAACACACTTTTTCAATAATATTTACACATTTTACAATTTTTTTAAGAATTTTTAAGCTGTTGGAATAATTTTTTAATTCTTAATTTACATTGTACAACTATTTACGAGATATTTTGCAATATTTATTCACAGTGCCAGTTTCTGCAGATTTTTAATTATTTTGGAACCTTTTGCATATCACATTTTTTTCATAAATTTTTTAATTTTATTTTATTTTTGCACTTTTTTAAAATGTATCTAATATATCAGAATTTTCTCTTAATATTTTGTTATTCACCTTGAATTTGTAGATATTTTTAACATTGTTGCTATTTTGCAGCAATGTCTCCATGTTTTGCATTTTGTTGTTGTTATTTTGTACATTTTGTTTACATTTTACAAGATATTTAACAACTTTTAGAGTAAATTCATATAATATTTTAAGAAAACGTAGCAATACGTTAAACCAGAATTATTCCAATTTATAACTAAAGGTGTTTCCGGTTCTTTATTTAAATAAATTTTCACCAAATTTGTGTTTGCTTTGAATTTACAGCATTTTCTGATTTCTGCAAGATGTCTTTTTCGAGTATAAATCTTTGGTATATCCATGGTGGATATTTCTGATAATATACCCTGCATAGCTGATATTGATACAAGTAATATAAAATTACTAAAATACAAATATCATTAAGGGTGACAACAATAAAACTAAATGATTCCTAAACACACATTAACAATATTTGAATTTATAATTTACGTTATTTAGAACATTTGTTATAAAACTAAAGTGCTGCGACGTAGTAAAACAGTATACGATTAAAATAAGATTTAACCAAACTTTTTGTATTTAAAAATAACAAATAATATACAAAACTTATTTAATAAATTCAATTATCATATCATTGCCAATAAGTACTATGAATGCAAAAATTATTTTGCTTATGTGCACTGTGATTTGTTTTATTTATTATGTCAAGAAACAACATTGTCAATGAGTCGAAAAAGGCTATGGATTTCATTAGGTGAGTTAGGAATTGATTTTTAAATTTCAATTAAGGAACTTCTCATTTTTTAAACTCATATCCTATATTTCTATCCTAAATTTATTTATAATCATTGTTAATAAATAGCTGTGGTTTTACATTTTTTTTAAGTTAAGTAATTACGACAAGGACACTTGAGACAGAATACTTAATTAATAAGTAAGTAAAGTCAACATTTTTGAATACCCAAATGAAATATAAATTATACAAAAAATTGAGCATTTTGAGCAACTTGCATGATTTAAATTAAAAAAATTCTTTTAAAAGATTTAGAAAATACAAAATAAAATTTTACCATATCGTGTACTTTAATAATACGGAATTGTACTTATCTAACATATTTCTGCTGATTACAGTTTTACTATTTCGCAGGATTTTATTTACATCCTGTATATTTATTAAGAAATGCTGATCTACATTTATTTTATTGGTATATATTTTGGTTTGTATAATGATATAATTATTATGTGATGTATCTTATATTTATAATATTTCCCAATCGATTTATCACGATGATAAAAATTACAAGCTTCCTTATGTACCATCTACGATATTTCTACTATAGTGCTAATAATAGTACACTCTTATGATCTGTCCTAAATTCATGCCTTTTACATGGTAATTTATATAATTATGTATACTTATCCATTGCGTAAAAAGCTTTGGTGTATTTTTAATAAAATATTGAGAAAACAAAACGTGCGTTATTATTTATAAACTATATTTTTATAAAACTAAATTAAATACTAGTCAGCTACATTTAGATAGCAAAATATCAATTTCTTATGAATCAGGTAAGGTATATAATAATATAATATATATTGAGCACTTCATGTACTCACACATTAATAAATTAAAGTGTTTTTACACGGCGACGTACGCCGTAACTTGGCAATGGTTGCATATTCTCAGTTTTTATTTAGTGAATTAGATTATCAGCTGCTGAACTTATGGTATGTGCGATGGAAGGCTACGAGGTCCAGCGATCTTCATCTCATCTCGATGGACAGCGCAAACAAACGCATGGGTCATCGCAGTCACAATACGTGGGAAGATGGTTCTCCTCTATTCCCGGAACCGATAATATAAGATCCTATTCTAATACACAGACTCCCATCAGATCGTTGAACATTTCCTAGGCCATTAAGATGCCTACCCGCTTGGAATGCTGTGGATCCGAAGAAAAATCAACAAAACGATTAAACTCCATAAACGCTCCACCATTCTTCGGAACATCGCCAGAATGACATTGATGATTTTGCGTGAAATGTTGGATGAGAAATTCTACGGTGCTATAATGCTTTCGACGATCGTGTTTGATTATATCCTCAATATACCGACTCAATGATTCTTTATAATAAACACACTTTAATTTAGACATTGTAAGCTATTTATTTAATATACATAATGTATCTATCTATAGATTTTATTTAACTTAAAAATATAAAATTGGAAACAATCGCACATAAATTGACAATCTATTTTAGTATGTGCTTCAGAAGTGAACGTACGTCAAATCTGTAATACTTATTTTATTGGTCGCTTTGAATTATGCTGTAAATAAAATATTGATTTTACCGTTTATAATTAGTATTATTTATTAATACTTATTAATTTGCTATTTTAAGATAAGTATTAATAAATAATGTTTATATAAGTTTTCTATAATTTCAACGTGAATATAATGAAACACCAACATATAAAATGTAAACAAAGTCCGTGTGAGTGATTATATGTCATTTCTTGTTTGCTAGACGTCCATCTAGAACACTATTACACCTTACAGACAACCTGTCTCAACAACTTAAATTTAGCAAAAAACTAAAAGTATATTCAATTATCTAAAGTTGCTGCTTGTAAAGGTGTAAACAACACCTTTACAAGCAGCAACAACCAAATGCGTGCATAAAATTTTATTTGTCTTAATTTTTTTCTAGATAACAAATTTTTAAGATTTTATTTTAAAGATATAGTGTGCATGTAATATAAAAAATAAAAAAATAACTGTTTGTTTTATAGTTGGTGATTTGAAGTAAAAGACACTTGCTTAAGCATTTATTAAATTATGGTTTCTTTATTATCAGAATGATTTGTTATAAAATAACTTATATAGGGTAAATACTAAAATTCGACCAATACTATAACTATTATTTTGAAAGATAGTTAGATATCGTTCAGATTGTCGTTGTGCTACTGGTTGCCTGTAAATTATATTTTGTTCTCTAGAAAGTCATTCGTGGTCCTTTAATATTGTTTACACAAAAGACATATAACCACACACTCAATCTTTATTACAAACCATTTGGTACAATTAATTTATAATTTTAACAATAATACAATTAATATACTTATATTTATTGCTAAATTACAAAAAAAAGTGGCAATTCATTTACTTTAAACATTTCAAATAATGAACGTATCAATTTATAACAATATGGAGATTGTATCGCTAGTCGTAAATTTTAGTATCTATTTATAAACATGATTCGGCAGATATAGATGCAATTTGTGCTATTCTCTATTTTAATTATATTATTATTAATTAAGTTTTACTTTCCCAAATACATAAGAGCTTTCATAAATCAACATTGTAACAATAATGGTATATTTTCTTATGAGACAGTGATGTAAAAACAATATGATTATTTTTAATTGAACGATTCTACAAACCAATTTGTTAAATAATCAAAAACATGTTCGATATTACAAATGCAATTAATTATAAACTAATATAAAATGTTACAGACAACTGTGTAAAATTGAAATTAATATTTGATTGTGTTTTCTGAAACGTTAATTGGTTCCATGACGATAACATTCTGCATATGAGTGTTGTGTAAATATTGATTATAGTTTGCTGTTCTAGCAGATCTTAATATATTCGTTGTCAACATGAATGATTTTATGCTAAAAATATATCAGTATAAAGAAAAAATGTTAACTGAAAAAAGAACTCAAATGTTTGAAGAAGTTCAAGAGGAATGGAAATCTTTTTAAGGCAGTCAGTAATATGCAAATGAAAAAAAATTATTCAGCTGTACAGGAAAACTTTGTTTGTTTTGTCTAAAGTGATTTCAGATGTTTTACAAATCTATTTGGCCACTGTTTTAGAGTAACTTCTTATTTGGCAGTACGTGTGACCCCATGCCGCTTGCATGTCTTTCGTATACTTGCAAAAAAAAATTATTTTTAATAAATGTAATGAAGTGTTTTGTGGAGTTCATATTATACAATTAGACAAAATTAGCATACAACAACAAAAAGTTACTAAAAATTATGTAATTTTAAATATTGCACATTTGACAATTTTGAAATTACTTGTTACATTTGAAAGAAGCTAAAAGGATGACATATCCGATTGGATAAACAGAGAATATTAAGAATAATAAAATGCAAAGCAACAGAATACAGAACGAGTGTGAGAATATGACCGGCTACTAATAGAAGTCTACTGTCAAGACGCGACTATACGAAACTAATCAAATCTCGATCTTGATTTTGTTGAGATGTTAAAAAAATGATTTTATCTTGATCTCGCCACGATTCTCAAAATATCAATTTCGATCTCAATCTTGAATTTTGACAAAATCTTAAGAGGATCTTGACAAAATTAAAAAAATATTTGTTTGTATAAGTTGTATACATAATATAATTATATAACATATTTATTAAATAAACTTTTGTTAAAATAATAATTTTATTTATACATTTCTTTAAATGCGAGATCTTGTCGAGATTTTGTTTTGATCTCGCCGAGATTTTGTCTTGATATCGCGACCTTGAAAAAAAATCTTGTCTCGATTTCGATTTGATTTCAAGATGAGATCGAAGGACGCGTAAAAATATATAGAAGGGGAAACTTCAGCATAAATATATAATAATATTGAAATAAATATACTGGTCGGAAAAAAAGCACACTACCTATTGGTGTAACCAGGGGTAAGAAAAAAAATAGACATAGTGATAAAAGGAGTGAATAAAATATACAAAGACACGCGATTATATTAGCAAGGGCCAATCTAGAAACAAAGTAGAGAGGTGGGGAACACTATATATATATATATATATATATATATATATATATATATATAAAATAATAAACTTTATAATATGCAACAAAGGAGACACACCTATATTCGGAAAGTGATGATCTAATTAAAATATTATCATAAAAACATGGGAAACGGTAGATAAAATAGATTGGTTGGATTGTAACAGAGAAAGAATTTAAAAGTTTACACAAACAGATACAATACATCACAAACAAAATAGAAGAGAAAGAAGACACATAAGTGAAAGAAAAGAGAACGAAACATAAGATGGGCTGTGAAAAGATAAAAACAAGCTATAAAACGAGAAGAAATAACAGACAATGAAAGCTACTCAGAAAAACTGAAAAAGGCAGCAAACGTAGCAATCGCTAAGTACGGCGAAAGGGGAAGAACTCGTGAATTAAAGAAATTAAGACAAATCCGGAAAAAGACAATACAAACCGGAAAGAAGATTAAAAGAACAAAAACGAAAAAGTGAATACAAAGAAATTTAAAAATTAAGGACAGTAAGGAAAAGTACTTTCAAGAAATTATGAACTTTTTGGGAATAAACAAAGAAAATAATAAATAAATTAAGAAAAAGATTACGGTCTAAAATATATAAAAAAAAAAAAATTTAAAAATGTTTCTCAAAAGAAAAAGGAGTAGAAAAACTAACAAAAACAAGTGACAAAAAATAACAGTGAAGGATTTAAAACAATTCATAAGAACTACAGAGAAAACAAGGAACCGACGAGATAACAACAGAAAAAATTAAAGCAGCCCTATCAGGAGTAGAGATACAACTAAAACAAATAATAAACATATGCCTGAATAAATAAAAAATGCTAAAAAGGTAAAGCTAGCGATGATTGAGAAGAAGAAATAATCAATAACGAATTACGGGCTGATTTGTGTAATAAAAGAAATATTTTGAAAAAATAGACATAGAAGAAAAAGGAGAACGGAAATCACAATAATAAGTTCAACACTATTATATAGAAAATAAAATAGCAAAGGAAGTCACAGAAAAAAAGAGAACATTTTGTAATAGTAGCTTTTGATACATAAAACGCATTCAACAGCGTATTATGGGAAACAATTATAGAGCAACAAATAAAAGAAAATAACTACAAAAATAAATAAAGAAAACAACAAAGAAAAAAATCAAAACAATATAGAGCTATTTTAGTTTATAATAAGCTACTAGAGTTACGACTATTGAAATGGATAACAATAACTGCATTTGCAGACCACGTGACACTGATAGGTAAAGATATAAATATAGAAGTATTGCATCAAATAAAGGCGGAATGGTTCACGACAAAGAGGACTAATACACGGACTGAAAAATACAGGTAGGTAAACAAATAGTGACAATACGGAAGAAAGTCAAATATGTTGGAGTGAAAGCAAACGAATTGATGAACAGGTTAAAATCCGGCAAAATTAACAAAGACAGAGTAGAGGATTTTTGCTAAAAAAATAATAAGTAATAATGGAAAGATGGCCGAAACAACAAAAAGAAGGAGAAAAAAAATAGAGCAAGCTAATCCCAGAAATAAAAAACAAATCAGAGACACGCTATTATACAAGCATTTGAAAAATATCTATAATTAAATTAAAATAGAAAAAGGAAAAAGGTGTATATTTTGCAAAAAAGACTCATTACAACGCGGAATATATGCTAGTAAAATGCAAGCCGTGAAAGAATGATAAAAAAGAATAGGAGAAGGTATTAGAAGGCAGAATAAAACTATAATCATTACAAATGCATGGACGACAAACATAAATGGAAAGCACTTGCGACATAAGTGTTTTTATAAAGGAGTTTGAAACGAGAAAAATAAAAATAAACCATAAATGAAACAAAAAATAATAAACAAAAGCTATAGACAGAGGAAAAAGGAGTGAAAATCAAAGATGAGAAAAAAAAATAAAGAGGTACAAGAACAAGCATGCTTATCAAAAAGCAGAATATGTTAGTATAGCTATGACAAAATGCTATGACATTTACTGAATTAATAGTACCATGCAAAATTGCAGACAAAAGAAAAAAAAGAAAAATTCAGTTAAGGAAAGAAAAATTATGGAATTAACAAAACAATTTTTAAATGAAAATTGATATAATCGACCGTTACAAAGTGATAATTCATAATGCAGGATTTGAAATAAATTACTATGTTTTTTATCACAATTTATTTAGTCACACCGTGACTGCAGTTTCGACTGAACATGAGTAATGTAACGTCTGATGAAGACTGAGGTTCAGTCGAAACTGCAGTCACGGTGTGACTAAATAAATTGTGATAAAAAACATAGTAATTTATTTCAAATCCTGCAATTTCTAAATGGTTTATACGCTATATCAAAATTGACAAATAATAAAACTTTTGAGATGGTCAGTATATATTTGCAACTAGGAAACACAAAGAAGTTATTCCAAGTAAAAACTTAAAACATTTTCTGGAAATTTTTGTAAATATAAGTCTACCACAAGAGATTCAAATGATGGAACCGCATAAAGTTTTTATAAATAATAGTTAGCACGACAAGGAGAATGTAAGCAAAGATTCAAAACACGAAAATCATATTTATAGAAGGAACAACTCAAAAATGAAAGAAAGAAGAAGGAGGAGGAGGAGGAGGAGAAAATAGAGGATTAGCATGTATTACCGTAGCTTGATTGTGTGATTTCCGCAAAAAAGTGGCAAATGTTTAAGATGGGCTTATAAATAATAACTACATTAATACATTAGATGAAAGATGACAAAGACATTTAACATTGAGACCTGTGCAGCGAAAAACTGAAAGGTAATATCACGTGCAAGTTATTTGCAATGGAAACTTGCTGAAGTTAACACCTAACTACGTTCTTAAAAAAATGGAAGACACATGCACAATTTTAGGTAAAGAATATATTTTTTTGAAACACAATAAAAAAGTTTCCCAAAAATTATGTACCATACACTTTATGGTCGTATATTTGATTTTGAACTTTCAAGTTGACGTAGTTGATTAGTTTATATTGGAAGGTTTGGCCCACTTTGCTAGAAAATAAAGACAATGATAATTATGATCTATGTTTTTGTTAATGTCCTTGTCGCTGTAAGTTTATAAGACAACATTTTAAGGTAAATAAATAACATAATAATGCCAGAATAAAAAGAAAAAATAATTATATTAAAATTAATTAAAATAATAATTATTGCAAAAATTGATTAATATTATATTTTATTTTTAATGGTTCGTATTAATCAAGTTATTAAATTAGTATTAAAATATAAGTTGAAAAATTAGTATATTATAAAACGAATTAACTTGTTCGTATTTATTTAGCATTGGATATAGTGGGAACATCAATTAATCTAAGCTTTTAAGCAATATCTTAATGGAGATGAAGGTATATTCCACTAAACGTGTTTTAAAATAGCAACTCGCTCAGAAAGATATTGGAACAAACATATTTTTAACTATAAAATAAATAGTTATATCCGCTCGACAGATGTAGGGCAGAAAAAAGTATATATATTATACAATTAATACTCATGGAAATATATAATTTTTTCATCTAATTAAGTCATGTAAGATAATATGAATATTTCTAATTGGCAATTACAAATTTTAAGTAAAGATAAAACAATTGCATTCTACAAGTACCAAATAAAGTTACTTTTATTTATGTACAAATAATCTTCATGTTTTGATTAATAATTTTATTATAATTAAATATTTTTTACAAGTAATTAATAAAATCATCTTGTACAGGATGCATTTAAAAACACATCAAGCTAAAACTATTATTTTTAAATCAATATAATGCTTAGGCGGTTTCTTTCTGTAGTAATTAGTTGCTTGCCAATAGAATAAAGTTAATTTAAATGAAGAACAAAAAATTAATTTTATTAAACTATGAAATATTGTGGAGTTCTTAGAAGATTTGAAAATTTGAATAAACTATATAAATCTGTAGGATTATTAATTTTTTTAAATATTATTTGTTAAATTTTTAAAAATATTATGAAATATAGTACATTTTTTTCCGCACTGTAATGGCATTATTAAAAATTAGGTCGGACGATGTAAGCTAGAGCGCTCGTGTGATTTCCAAGCAATATTATTCATCCCTCAAAATCAAACAAATTTATATTGTTGTATTACGAATAAAAATTTAATTAAAGTTAACAAATGATTGTTTAAATTTATTAGCCACTTTATAAAAAACTACTAAAATGATACTTAAAATGATAAATAATTACATTATTAGCAAGATTTTACATAATTACTAATTCTTTTATGATTTGATTTTAATCTGATTTCCAACTATCTCAACTAATTTTCAATTCATTAGTTTGCCTGAATGGTCGTTTTTACAAAGTTACTTATACTGTTTATAATTATTCTTTGCGGTCTGGATTAAAGCCATCTACCATCTGATCCGACGGTGCACTGTCCTGGCTTATAGCTAACACTTAAGCCCCCTTTGTCGTGTGATTGATGTCAATGATTAAACTCGCAGATGTTGCAGTTTGCCTGGTTTATTGGCCCGTGATTTTACTTACCGAAGGTCAAGGAATACTAATCGATTAGAATTAATTTTAATATACCTCATTATATGTATATGGTATTAATTAAAAATGCAGCTGGCTGTAATATTGGATAATTTTATTAATAAATTAATTAACATAATTATCGACAGTGTGAACTTTGATTATTGAGAACATGAATTTTATAGTGTCAAAAATAAATACGTATTAAATATGAAATATTAAATAATGCATTAAAACTGTATGTTATAATTATAACAAACTTTAATTGAAATAAATGTTTACAAAGCAGTATATAATGTTATGGCGTAAACCTTTTAAATTTATTTGACATAGTCGGTGTATGTTCCTATCAATCGATTGCATTTTGAATATTAGGAGTTATGCAATTGTTTCAAATTAATTTGTCTTTATTTTTGTTTATCTTACATATTGCATTTGTAGTATTTTCTTGTTAGACCTTATGATTATGACTTAAAGAATTATGCGAGTGAAAAGACGATAAAATTTTCGCCAAATTATACAATTTAAAAGAGATCAAATTATGGAAATGCACAAGCATGGTACAGCATTCGGTATATGTATCATTGATAAACATGCTGGTTGACCATAAACTAGTGTAAATCAAATTTGGAGAGATCAGCAGAATGACACAAGGTCATAAAGATTGACTCTTAAGGAAAATTGCTAAAATCAAATATTAGCAATTGGAATAGATTGAATTACAACAATTGGCCATAGTATCTCTTCAGGTAGTCTGAGACGAGCAGCTTTAATTTCATCATTTGATTTCTAGCATGTTTATCAACTCATTGTTTTCTTTATTATTAAATATTATTCTTTTTCTATCAAACTTGAATCAACTGTAAATTGCGGCCTGAGTGGTTTAGCGATTAATCTGTTAACTGCTGTTCCAGCGGTTCCGGGTTTGAATCCGAGCAGTTCTTGTTTGGAGGGTTGACATTTTTTGGTTAAGGAAAAGTCATATTTAGCTTGCCTTCTTTCGGATACTAAGAGAAACTGTAGGTAACGAGTACTGTCTAGATGTTGCGTACACGTTAAAGAACCCAATAATTTAGGTTGTAATTTTGAAATTAACAGCAAAATTCGCAGATGTAGTTAACCTTTGGCGTTGGTGATTAGTCTCAAGCCGTGGACCAAAATAGACTGACGTTAAACAGTGCATTAAAGAAAAAGAAGAATTATAATTCAACATACATCATTATAAAATCAAAGTAAATTCTGCTAAATGATAAAGGAAGCTAGTCTTGCACAACGCTTATCCTGGTCATAAAATCAAAATGATTAAGTAAAAAGTTTATAATTAATTATCCAAATACACAATTATATTCAATATTTTTCAAAGCAGTATTAATCGAGCAATTTTTTTATTTTTACAATATATTTTTAAATAGAACACAAATCAATAACCAATTACTTTTTTAGTTTCATAAAAAAATCATTAAAATATAAAAGAAATCAACAAAAGGGAATAATCTTATTAGAAAATGTGTCATATGATACTCACGAGAGACCCGAAACTTTTCTGATTTTTGTAAATAGTAGTATTTGAAAAAACCAATATATGGTTTTCGTTCTTATTGTTGATAATCAAATTTGTGACATTTATTGAGACATTTAGCAGAATAAAGATTATACAATAAACTTAAGAAAGGTTTTGTAACTACATCACACCAATGATTACCATGAAACAAGTTAAGAATAAATTTATTTGTTTTTCTATATTCTATACCAGAAAGACAAAAAAAGTGTCAGTAACATAATCAGGGAGAACATCATTATATTCAATATTTAATGCAACACGAATTTGAAGTTTCTTAGTTATTTTCACAACATACAATGAATTTGATTTAATTTTAAAAGTAAAAAATATACGTGTACATACTGCAAACCAATGTAAATTAGATTTTTGTATTTAGTAAAATGGTGTATTTGTATACATCTGGGTTGGTAGTTTGCTATGCCATAGATGAAATGTGAACTTTAAAACATTTATTTTACAAATTTCACAAGAACACACATTTTTTTATAGTTAAAAACTTTATTATTGGTCAATGAAAGAAAAATGACAATTAGAAATATTGTATTTGGCATTTTTTCTGTGATATTGTAATTCTATGTGTTCTATTCTTATAAAATCTTGTCAGTAAAACTGATTTTGGATTTTAACCTGCAATTTCTTGAATTAGCGTATTTTTGGATAGAAATAATTTATTAAGAAATTAGTAGTGGCAAAGATTTTAATTACTTTTTTGGACCATCTAATGCTATGTGGAATCTGATTTAGATGGATAATTTATATCAGGAAGCAAAAAATGAAAAATTGTGTTTGGGATTGAATTCTACAAACAAATATAGAAAATAATTTTTATTCCTATTAGTCTTTGTTTTAGAGATATTAAGGTTACTGTTTAAAAATATAATTTTAAGTTTAACAAAAATTAATAGTAGGTCACTTATAAACTTTATTCAATTATCATTACTTTAATTTACAACTCATGTTTGAAAAGTCCTCTGTCAACCGCGATGTAAACCTGACAACGCAAAACCACTAAATTAAAAATTGTAGCAAAATGTTCTTCATTTTAAGTGGCCTCAGAAGTAAAAATCCAGTGGATTTAAATATGGCGACCTAGAAGACCGATTGAATCGCAAGTACCCATTTACCTTCCAAAAAATTATTATCTAACTATTCTACAATAACCGTTGCATGTGGTGGTGTACTATTGTGTTAATACCACATCACGTTGCGCAATGCAAGAACATCCAGTATTAACTTGTGCAAGTGATTATTCAACAATTCCAAGTAAGACAAAGCGTTGAAAATCCAAAACCATGTGCTAATAGAAAATCTGTGCTGAAAAAGATGTCATCTAAATACATGCGGATTTTTAATTGACCAACCATGCTCATTGTTACAGTTCTGTTGAAAATAGCTTTGTCGGACTACAAAATGGAAGCTGTGCTGTGATTGATTTTTTTCGTTGTAAGTGATGGACATGCTGATAATGGTAAGGATGCAATATTTCTTTTTTTAAAGTTTTCCAACAAATTTCAAATTTGAAAGACCAATTCCATATTGTCGCAGTTTTTCAAATGTGTTGGAAAATACCCGACGAAATGGCTGACGTTTATTATCTTTGATATTAAGGACAACTTTTTAAAGCTTTGTCATGGCAATAGCCGTCGTATCAATAACCCTAAACAAAAATTAGTTTAGCATATTTTTTTTGCCGAACTGCATTCTTGACCAAATTTCTATTTTGACACTAACAACATTAATTACCAAGAACTAGCAAATATGTATTTTTTTGAAAGCAATTCTTGTGACTTACTATTAGTTTTATAAACAAATTTAAATAATGTTAGCAAACTTCGTACGTTAACATTTTTAAAATAGAGTTCAATCGAAAAAAAAATGTATTTTTTGTTTTGAGTCCAATCTTGATACAAATGGTTTATTTGACGCCGAGTACATTAAACCTACAAGTGAAGCAGTTTTGAAACGTTTAAGTGTTTTAGGTTTTTATTTAAAATTTTAGCTAAACTTGAATCTAAAAGCTATTTTCTCTATAAAAGTATTAAAATTTGAAAACAATTGAATGCAGCTTTGTGATGACTCAAAACAAAGCCACATTTTAATTCTGAGCGATTGTTTGTATTCATGAAAGTCTGATCGAAAATTAAAAAAAAAAACAATATACATAGGTGATTGTTTATGGTTTATAATGATAGCGAAGTAAAAAAATAAGAATTAAATTTCAAAGAAAATAAGTTGCCAACTATGTAATTACTACTTGGAAAACCAAGTATATGTATATATAGTATAAAATATATGACGTGTATCAATTCATTGTACCATTTGTATTATCTCTCTTGTGATTTACATTAAATTAAAAAATTTAGGACGATTTTAGGAGTAAAAAATTAAGAAAACACTATTTATAAACTGACAAAAATTTATAATTGATTAAATTTTTCATTATGTTTTTAAATTAAACACCGTTTCAAGAAAGCTTTTAAATATGGTCACGGATTCGTTCTGAAAAAACAG
>JARJEC010136144.1:0-18936 GCA_030264575.1 Tachinus sp. AB-2021 | reverse complement strand
TCCAGCTTGCTAAAGCTTTACAACTGAGCTATCCACAAATCCAAATAAACATCAATAATTTAGCATTTGTTTAATTTATTTCCTATTATGACTTAATTTAACGGAACAATATCAAAAACAAAGAAATTTCTAGTTACTATATAAGTCTTGAAAAATAGAAATTGGTTTTTGCTTCATATATCATTCCATATCATATGATCAAGTTTGGACTATTGAATGGCTCACATAAACATTACAAAATATTATCCAAAAAACTAAACAATTTAGCAACAAAAAAGTTGGTTTGATGGGCATCCACATTTTATGGGTATTTTAATACTTTTTCTATTTGATTTTTGTTCTCTTGTTTTTTATCATAGTTCAGTTTTCAAATAATAATTTATAAATATGTGTCATATGTCTTGTTAATCCAATTTGATCTAATGTGGATGACAATCTAGTCCGGACAAAATAAGAAAATGTAGAATTTACAGCAGGGTACCTTGTAATCTGGACCAATCACAGTGTCCCCTATTCCGAATTACATACTGGACCTCTTGTTTTTGTAATGACTAAGTTAGACTTGAAATGCCACGTCTAAAATTAAATTTTCACTCTCATGTCACGATTATATGTTTTATAATGAGAATTAAGAAAATTGCTTTTGTATACATATATTTTATTAATATATATACAAACACAACTATGTTACCGAATTAGTTTTCTTGTAATTATAATTTTTTCCGTGCAATTGACATTTAAAAAATTTATATTTTATCATATTGTTTAGGCATAAACAAAGGCATTTGTTATGAAGATAATCAAAAATCTAATCCGATAGCCAGATAGATTAATCTTTTCTAAATAATTCTTAGTAAAAAAAACAAATAAATTAAAAGATAGTCACAATCATTTGAGAGCTACACCTCTGTTAACGGCAGTTTATTGCATTTTTGCTGCCATCTGTATAAATTGCGTGTTCTAAAATATTTCACGTGTTCAAGAATATTTGTACTTCTTTATGCACCAAAACAAGATCATGTACCGCTTCTCGACACCTAGCCCATTAAAAGGATTAATTTTTTCATGAAAATTTATTCTATTTTTATTATAATAAAGTTTTATCATTTAAAGTCCGTTTTGTTTAATTCTTTTAACTTTAAATTAAATTAAAATAATAAAATATCTAAAAGAAAAATTCTTTCTTATACGGTGGAACTTCTCTAAGTCGAATTTCAAGGGACAAGAAAAAGAAATTTCATGTTATGGAAATAAAAACAAAAATTTACTTTAAAAAATTTCATTTCAAATCATTTTTCTTCTATTGTTAAGCATTTTCAATTTTGTTTTTCCATTTTAAACTCTTATAAAACCAGTTTTACATTTAATTTTTAACACCTAGGCCGTTAGAGTACATTGTCAGAAAAATTGAGTTACTGGTGAATTATTTGTTTGAGTTATAGAAATTTGTCTTAAGTATCATTCACATAGGGAATAGTGCAGTTGTATGGTAATGTAGATTATTTGCCTTATGTAAACAGACGGAAGAGTTTACATTCAGATTAGTGCAGATTTCAAGCTCCAAGTTTTCTACGCTGCACTACAACGCACTGATGCAACACCCAATGAAATACAACCGATATGACGACTTTATTACAGAAATCATCTTTGTCAATTTACTTTATAAATGTCAAAACAAATTTAAAACTGGGTAGTGAATTTCATTGAAATTGATAATGAATTTTTCTGAAATTCTATCAGTCCATTCAAGTAAGTGCTGTGCATCTAAAGTCATTCACATACAGATTAGTGTAGTTGCAGTGCAGCGGTGAAAAAGATATATGACCTTCATAAATCAAAACTCGAATCGCCTATATTTTTATTTTTAATAAATAAAATATTTGTGGTTAAAAACTTAGTAAGTTTTGTTTTATTTATTTCTGATACTTATAACATAAATTTGGGTGCCAACGTGAACGTGTTATACTATATTTATTTATATTATTTATGAATAGTAACTCGGGAGAACAACTTTTTTGTCTCTCTTGTAAAATTTTAACTTTACCAATATGTCATGTTGCGTGTTAAATGATTTTCTTAACTATAATTTTTTTCAAAAACTGATAAAAAATCATAACATTTTTGCATTGTACAGTGTAATCTCTAGTTGCGGACACCTCTATGACCAGACAACTACTATAACCGGACGGTTTAGAATGCACCAACACATATCCATATATGTATTTAACTTTCTTTTATACAGACGCTTCCAATAAGTGGACAAAATTTGTTGCACCGTTAGTATCCGCTTAACGGAGATTTCACTGTATAAAAAATTAATATTGTAAAGCTATTATTTATTTGCATATAATATCATATATCATATAATAAGTTTCTTTTAGGTAATTATGTCATCAGCCGGATCTAGCGGATCAGGCAGAGGCCGAGGGGGGCAGGCAGCTGTTGGAGATCAAAAACCTGAAGCCAAGGAAAGCAAACCGAATCCGAAAATGTCTAAAGCCTTAGGCACTTCAGCAAAACGTATTCAAAAGGAACTTGCTGAGATTACTTTAGATCCACCTCCAAATTGCAGTGCAGGTCCTAAGGTAAAATTCATTTTATTAAAAATAAAGTAACATTTATGTTAGAACCAAAGGCACATAGGTAGTAAACTTTTTGAACACTGGGAATGTCTAAATATATTACGTCTACAAATATAATATAGATTTTTATAAAAAACACTTGTTGGATATTAAACAGACCCTGATGAATGTTTGTTTTCTATTTATTTCACCTCAAAATCCCAGATGCAGTTTATAAACCTTAAATAATAAGTGTCCTATGTATTTGTTGAACACATTCCGTCCATGGAATACACAGCCCACTTGTCAATAAGAAACTAATATTATTAATTTCTTAAGTTGCATTACGGCGAGCTATATGAACTGCTCTGTAGGCCGTTTATAGAATGCACTGTCTGCCCGCATAATTCATCATTTTTATTTTGTCTATTGCAAAAATATCTTTTAAAGCTCAATTTATTGTTGTATTCTAAATGCATTTTTCTTTTTTTTTGTAAAAATACATTGCTTGTATCACTTATATATGTTTTAGAAAAAAAACGTTATTTTGGCCAGAATGAAAACTGAAAGCAAACTGCTATTATTTTTTTTTAATTGAACCTTTACGAAAAATTTAACGGTTTGAACCAGTCTTTTAACATTCTAGTAGTCACATGAATGACAGGTCCACTACTTTTAAAATTGCCACAACTTTGTGTCAAAGTTACTTACAAGGTTGTGTATTTCAGTTCCTTCTTAAAATATAACCAACATAAAATGTGTATGCAAACATATCATTTGCATATACTTACGTTATAATAATTAAATAAATAATTTATAATTGAAACAAAAACAACAAAAAATGTTTAATCGGCAAATGTTTATCATGTTTGTTTCCATTTTGTTACTATTTGACAAAGAAATTCCAATAAAAATTCAAGTTTGAAAATAAGTTTTTTATTGTTAAAATAATTAATGTAATAATGACTAAATGAAAAATAACTTTACAAGTGTATTCTAAAATAGTGTATTTGAGGTAATAACTTTAATTTACAAAGAAAAAAAAGACAATTGTAATCCGTGCGACCGCTTGTGTTATAAATTGTAGCGTGACTACTCGAGAGTTAACTCTTAAAGATTTGCTTGCAGAATAGGCCTGATCGGAAACATTAAAAATATGTTAAAGCAAATATTCAACGTCCTTCAAAAGATAGAGAAGATAGAATAATACACGGCTCCTAGGACATAGGAAATAAAATTTTATTTATATCTTATCATATACATTTTGGACATTACTCATTTTTCTTCTTCATTACTAAAATTACAATTAATATAATGGATTAATGTTATTATTAATTATTTTTTATATAAACAAATTTACCAAAGAAGGAACATACTCGGTAAGCAAAAAGCAATTATCACAATAAATAAATACATATAACTACAACACGCTTAAATTTGAATTCAGTCTTAATGTTTGTATGCTATGATTAGAAATGGCGAGAACAAATTATAGAGTATAGTACAAATATTAAACATTATTACTTTTTGTTTAAGATGGTAATGCATTAATTTTTTGTTCAGAATTAATTTTGCTTTCAAAATATCTTGACATGGTAGGGTAGGGTGCCTCATTTAAAAAGTGTTATTTTTGTGAATATCTCAAACTAGTTATTCAATTGCTTTTCTGTTTTCAGCTATGAAATTTGCAATGAAAATATTACTGCTTTGCTAATTTAACCGATATTGTAACTTCGATAATAATAAAGTTAGCAATGGTGAACGGATAAGTTGGGACACCTGATATATTGAAATAATTATATTAAATACATTTATTAATATTTAATTATCATATCAACATGATGTGTGATTTCGATTTTTGATAGAATCTGTTAGTTAAATTTTAAGTCTCCGAATTTGCCTACTTATCTATTAGTTACTCTTTTGATTTAAGACTGCTTTTAAAATTACGCTCCAACTTGTTAAGTAGCTCAGTATTTAACTAATGCTTAAATTTTAAGTTATGTCGGTGAGATCGGCTATTGTTACAGCTAATATTGAGTTTGTGATACTTCATAAAAAATTTATAAAGCAGGTTCAAAATTATTGATTTTATCATTTTTCCTGAAAAGTTTCATGATTTTTGAACTTTAAGTATGCCAACAAAAACAGATTTGATGTTTTTCTCAATGGAAGCATATGCCCGATCTCACTGACATCACTTCAAAATTAAGTCTCAGTTAAATACATAACTGCTACTTAATAGGTTGCACCGTCATTTTAAAACCAAACTTGAATCGTAAGTGTAATTTTGGAAGCTTAAAATTTAACACAGCGATTCTAACCTCAAATTTGGCTACTATACTTGCAACAGGCTTCTTAAAAATTAATCTTGTTAAGCCTGTAATAGATTGCGTGTGCTCGCCATTTCCCAGATTCTGCTGTTCTGCACTTTATGTTTTGTTCTGGACTATGGCTATTTGTGATTCTGTTATTTGGTAATCAAGTATAGGCTGTGTAGGTTATGTTTATGTTTATTTACGCATTGGCTACTATACCTCTAACAGGCTTATTAAAAATTAATCTTATTTAGCCTATAATAAATATGCGCATGCGCACCGTTTCCCAGATTCTGTACTTTATGTTGTGTTCTGGACTATGATTCTGTTATTTGGTTAATATCAAGTGTAGGTTATATTTGTCATCCACTACATAGTTTTTTATTAACTTTATATCAATTTCTGAATCATAAATTGATTGTTTCATCTCACATTGTAAATTAATATAATATAATGAAGCAAAATATTTAATTATAATAAATAATTTGATATTTAATTTTCATATTACTATTTTTAGAATGTTATGTTTGTATCATAAATGTTAAAAAAATCTTCTTGAATAATTTTTTGCAGCTTGTTTTCTCACCAAAAAGCCTCGTTCTCAAATGTATATGTTGCGACTAAAGGCATGCAATTAAATAATCCAATCACAAGCTTGCAATTTGTTGCAACTTGTCACTGTCAATAGAACGCAAATTTGCGATTGGTTCGTTTAGTTGCAGTAGGTAGATCATACCTTAAGTCTAATTTGGATCATATAATTAGAAATTTACAATGTGTTTGTCATTTACTTGACCAATGAAAAGAAAAAACTAGGTATAAAAAGTGCTGCCCGCCATTTGCAAACGTCACTTTTCAAAATGTTTTCAACGTTATTAAATTCTACTTACTCGATGACTCAAGCGGAATGTTATAATTGAAGGCGGTATAATGTATTTCAACAAAAGTATGGTGTGCCACTCTATAGTTAGGAACTTGGATTAAGTTTCAAATGACCGGTGAGACGGAATTAAAATTTAAGCTGTAGTTAGTTTTAAATGTGACTTTAATAATTGCCAATTTGTGTCGGTGAGATCGGCTATTAGTGAAACACTGGCGGGCTTATTTTAAACAAAACGTCGTTTTGGGTTTTAATTTTTTTTTCCATCTGACATTGTTACATATTTTACCAAATGGAATTTATTTGTCAATAGACTATACTTTTATTATTTATATTTTTATATTTCTAGGGTGATAATTTCTATGAATGGGTCTCTACAATTCTTGGTCCTCCAGGCTCAGTATATGAAGGTGGTGTGTTCTTTCTGGATATCCACTTTTCTCCAGAATATCCTTTCAAACCTCCTAAAGTCACATTCAGAACACGCATCTATCACTGCAACATAAACAGTCAAGGTGTTATTTGCCTGGATATTCTCAAAGACAACTGGTCACCTGCTCTCACAATCTCCAAGGTGCTTCTTTCCATCTGCTCACTACTCACCGACTGTAATCCAGGTAAATAATGTTTTATTATAATATATATCAGGGTGTCCACTTGCAAAAACTGACATGACTGCTCAAAATTATTTTGCATAAATTGTAATAAGACTATATTATTATTCATTGCTCAATTGCTTATTCAATAAACATTTTGTTTTATTCTATTATACCGGGTGAACCAAAACAGGAATATTTTTTTATAAAAAATATAATTCTTGATTTAAACAGAAGGCAATAACTAACACCAATTTGATCATTTAAAATGTATATAAACATATATTATTGAAAATTATTATTTGTTGGTAGATTTTATGTATAAATCTCGATTTTATTGCTTACAAATTATTTTTTATGTAGTAGTAGCAAAATCTACTCTAACGTGATACCATAGTACCAAGGGAGTTGCTTTAGAAAAAAAGTAAGTTACAATCTAAATACTAATTATGTCAGTAAGTGTTAAAACCCGCGAAATACAAAAATATAAATTCTGGGCGAGTGAAGTGTGTCAATCAGACCGAACGGATCCCACCTTTACTTTTATCCTATCTTTCACCAACACATGTCAACATTCTACTTATCTTATTGAATTTAAAATGATTCTTTTTACGTAAAGAACTGATGGCGGAAATATATTGTTAGGCGAAATGTTTTAGTACACATTGAGATCTCTATATTTAATTAGAATTATTAGAAAATACAAGTTCCGGGGGTAAGCACCGCACAGGATAAATAAAACATTACTCTTGTGTGTTACACATCCCTGGGGTTATATATCAATATATAACATATAAGATTAAGTAAATTAAATAAGCTCAAATAGCTACATGTTCCATTTAAATATATAATATATTATACAGTGTACATGTTAAAACCTGTAAATTACTAAATTTTCAAAAATGTTGCTGTAGTAGCTTCTTTTTGATGAATTTTCTTGTATGTAAATATTGTTTATCAAAAAAAAATAAGTGAAATATTTTCAAAATTAGGTTATGTTACCAAAGCTTTAGAATTGGGATTTATACTTAAAATGAACCAACAAATTCAAATTTGCAATATTATGCCAGGTGTGTAATCCATTTAAATTAATAGAATTGATGTTATTTCTGGTTAAATGGGAAATGCTGTGTTGAAAATTTACAGCGGTAAAGTAAATATCCTATAAAAATTTAATTGAAAAATATTAATATGTAACTCATTCTATTTTATATTATGAATAAAATAGTATTTCTACCTATTTTTTTTAATGTGACTTGTTGGCTTTTTTGTATAGTCGCCTAATAATATATATGGTTCATCTATTCAAATAAATATTACTAAATAAATTTATTAGGAGCAATACAGGGCATGGTAATACTGGATTTTTTCATTTTTTAATCGGTTCCAATCAAAAATTAAAAAAAGGAACCGTTGTTTGTATCACCTTTATAACACTCTTTGAAGTGAAACTTTAGATGCGTATGGTAAGAATTGAACATACTAAATAATATAAATTGTAAAAGAATATTGGCCTACGGTGCAAGAAACTTATCAAATATTTAAATATTATTTGAACAACCCTGCAAAAAATATCTAAATATATCCAATATTTTAAACAATCTTGTATGAAATATACAAAATTGGAAGTTTTTGCAAGAAATTCATAGAATATTCGAATGAGTTTACTGTTTTGAACATTCTTAAAAAGATAAAATCTGAAGTTTCTTTTTAACAAATTGAGCAAATATTAAAATACGTCAATTATTATAAATCATTCTGTATAAACACAGTTTTTACAACAAATTTATCAAATGTGTCATTATTTTGAACAACTCTGCATAAATTATATAAAACTGGAAGACTTTCAAGAAGTTCTTTAAATGCAGTCACTCATTTGCACATGTGTGTAGGGGATGTTCCGCACACGTCCTCAGACTAACTCATTTGTTTATTGCCAAACACCAAAGTATTTCACTTGATTGCCGTTTTATTTTTTTTGGCCTCATTACCTCGCTATAAAAGTTTCACCTCCAAAATTCTAGTAGAAAAATTCTTTTTTGTAATTATTATATTTATATAATCATTTTTGTATGTATACTCATAAATATTAATATATTTTATTTTTAGCTGATCCACTGGTTGGAAGTATAGCAACACAATACTTGCAAAACCGTGAAGAGCATGATCGCATAGCCCGCCTCTGGACCAAGAGGTATGCTACGTGATTACTTCCATTTAAAGAAAATAAGTTGCCCGTATCATCTTTTTCTCTCTCACATGTTCTGTCTCCTCATTCTATCCCCATATGCGGCTAATATATATATAAATAATATAACCGCCATTTGTTTAACTTTTTCGATGAACCCCTTGAAAAAATGTACCCACATAACTAGAGGTAGCTTTTTATAATTTATTGATTTGAATCAGTCTGCCGGGGTTTCTTAAAAAATGGTGATTTCTTATGTTAAAATATGATTATTAAGTTAATAGAATTTAAGATAATATTTTTTGTATAAATTTATACTACCCTATTTAATTTAGGACTGTAATGTAGTATTAATATAATTTTTTTATCTTGTACTCGATGACTTAAACTGCATTACAGTCTTAATGATGTTTTGTGTAGTTCTGATTCTATCATTGCTGTTAGATGAGATTCATGTGATCATTCCTCCAATGTAGTTCACAAAAAAAATCAGTGGGTTTCGAAAATGAGGCCAAACTAGATTAAAGCAAATCATTTATAGGGCACTAAGTATAAGTTCCTGATAAGGTTATTTCTCGGCCCTCTGTTTTTTTTTTCAGTTTGGATCTGTTTAAATTATATTTAACAAATTTTTGTTCGATGTTATTTTTATTGTAAATAGGTTGATTCCATTCTATAATACCGTAAATGATTTGTGTATATTGTTTCTGATATATAAAAGAAAGAAAATTGAAAAAAAAAAATCATATCATGTGATCGATTCATTTTTATTATATATGCCGTGTAGTACAGGAATGTGTATCGCAGCCGCAAAGAAGTTTTATGCTCCACTACCCCATTTTATTTTTAACTTCGTGTGAGAACCAGTGCTTCATATAACAAGTGGAGCATAAAGAAAGACTGTTTTTGCCCAGTTGCGAACAAGTCCTGTATGTATATATGATATATTTAAAGATATGAAATACTTCTTGTGTATATGATAGGTTGTATGTGCAGAGATAGGTACTGCAATTTGTGCAATTGATTCAGTAGATTGCTTGTGCAGAACTACTCCAATTATTTCGAATTTGACTATGCTCTGACAATGTAATGACACTGCTTGGTCTAAATCGAAACAATTGTCTGCTTGTGTAAAGTATACTTTTTTTACTAAATTAAATATGAGAATATGGACTATTCTTCTAGTAATATGGTTTTAGTTATAAATGTAAACAATAAATTTTAGTACCTATTTTTTTATTTATAATTTTATCCTATTTTAATGTTACATTTAATTTTATTAAATTCGTGAGTTGAAGTAAAGAGTTTTAAATGAAGCAACATAAAATATTTTGAATTAAAAAAATAATTCATTTTGAAATGTAACAGTTCTTCTCTATTATTTTGATTATATAAACAACTGAAAATTAATTACAATATAAGATTGGATGACGGTATTGAAGCTTTAGAACATACCTGCAGTGGGTAGAAAACATGTAGAATGTACTATGTTTAAAAGAAACAGTAAGGCTTACAACTGTTCGTCTTGCAAGAAAAGATCGAATTCGGGATGGTGAAAACAGATTTAAGTGGGGAACGTTGACAGGAAGAATATCCAATTGGAAAAATACCTTGATGGAATGCACTATTTCAAACGGCACTTACACCAATTTGTGACAATGTGGCAGATAAGGGCCAAGAACGTCCCATTACATTAGGCAATGTAGCAAAAATTTTAAATCCTTGATTTGGGACAAAGTAAAAAAAGTCTTATGAATGCAATATTGAGCTAAATTATTTGTTTTTTTTTATAATTTGTTTATCGATTTTTAACCATTTTAGTCACTTAGATTTAAAAACAAAAGTGATTTTTTAGTGATAAAAATGACTATTGATACGTTTTCATGTAATTGTCAAATTAACAAAGAAAATATGTATTGTTCCATTTAAAATTCAGAAGTTGGGGTTATTTTCGGGATAACCAGAAGTAACACCGACCTCGCAAATATTACAATCAATTTTTTATGTATATGGATCTTATCCATGATTATAATGCTTCTTCAGTAGAGTAACTAAACTTATCTTGTGCACCCCGAGAGCAATGCATGCAGTTTGTGTGTAAACAATGGAATTAAAATACTGCAAATCTTTAATTCCGCCGAAAAGTTAGTTATATGAGGAAAATTGTGTAAATTTTAGATCAGTACACTTAAATCTCAATGTTTGTAATAAGCTGGTTTCCTAGTAAAAAACATTGAGATTAGGAGACACTTTTTGTTGTTTGTACGTTATATCTGAGAATTGGCTATAAACAGGTTCGTTATTGCTGGACTGTATATGGTTCAAATTTCCCAAAATTTTGATTATGCTTTATTGAAAGTTAGTATAATAGTAATATTTAAAAGATACTTAACCGCTTAACATTCTTAACCGAGTTATCTCGGGTTTGTGCGCTTCTATTTCTGCTTACCCGTATTAACTCTGGCAACATAACCGATTTGTAAAATAATTGGGCATTTTTGAAGGACTTTATTATATTATATACGTGGTGGAAATTAATTGGCGAACAAACGCCGTGTAATTTTGTAGATCGTAAAAAAATAAAACGAAAATTTTAATTCCAAAATGCTGAGAAACTCTTAGTTTGGTCCTGAAAGTTTTGTTATGCTTGGTAACAAAATTTCTATTAAAATCAAAACCTATAATGTAAACAACTTTATATACACATCAAATAATATTTCTTCACTATAAACTACGGATGTTCAAGTTGACTGTTTGCTTCTAAACACTTTGCGGTAAGTATGTGTTTCAAATTCACGAGGTACTCAAGCATTAACAGTGTAATTTGTTGAATGGCTGCATTAAATAAACTTTGATGTGTGCATTACATGGCCTACGTTATAATTTTAATTTTATTAAAAATTTTGCTACATTGCCAAAGTATGCTTACTTTTAATTTATTCTTTGAAAGTAATTTGCATATTTTTTTATATTTCTTATTATTAAACTTTTATTATACTAAAAATTGAAAGATAGCAAATTGGTATATAAAATACATAATTAAAACAATATTTGTATTCATTCGGAAAATCATTAAATTAAAACTCCACAAATATAATAAGAAAAATGTTTGATTCAACTTATCATATTCACAAATCATATATATTTCGACATCTATGCGATATTACCAGTGGCGATTAAATAATGACACACACAAAAGTTGAATAAAATACTTTTCTTATTATATTTGTGGAGTTTAAATTTTATAATTTTGAGAATGAATATTGTTGAATTCCACCATATTCGAACATCAAATATTGAATATTTGTATTGACAAAATTGATAGTTCGAAGACTTTGTGATTCCAAATAAAGAATTTCTCAGCATTTTGGAATGAAGATTCTCGTTCTTTTTTAGACCATGACAAAGTTACCTAGTTTGACTACCAATTAATCCCCAACCTGTATATACCGAGTTACAACTTGAACAGGTACAGGTCCATATCTTTTTTACTTACACATATTTTCTTATAACATTTTTATGTGGTAAAATCACATATAGACCCTGCTTAACATTCTAAAAATATCATTTTCGGTTTAACCGGAAATAACACCAATTTTGTCATTTTAAATAGAAGTGTATTTTTCAAATTTTTATTTGTTTGTCCATTTTATGTATAAATCCCAATTTTCAGAAGTTTTGGTAACATTTCTTTATATTATAAAACATTTATAACCTTTTAATACTTGTTTGAAACAAATATTTTTACTGTCGTTTGATAAGAGAAAAAAAATCTACTTTACTTGATGCAATGGTAAGTATACTAATTATGTCATTTATAAAAGAGCGCTAATCACTCAATTTTGAATAATGTGGCAACTAAGTGATAATTTTCCGAATAATCCCATTCCATATAAATGTTCCTATATGCTGCTAAAAAATCTTTCTATTTCTTAAATTTTAATCAATAAAAATTACATTAACCTTCCAGTAGTCCCATGGATGACAGATGTCATCCACTAGTTTCAAAATTGCCACAGCTTTGTTTTAATGTTATATAATAACCAACAAAATATATATATATATAGTTTTGATAATGTGCGTAGTTTTTAAAATAATTAAGTTTTTTGCACTGGATGACATTTTATCGCACGACTGCTTAATTTACAATAATTAAATAATTTGTGATTCATAAATGAAACCAAAACAAAAAATGATTAATCAAAACCTGTTTATCATGTTTATTTCCTTTTTTGTTGCTATATAAAAAAATATTTTCAATAGAAATTCAAGTTTGAAAATATGTAAAAAGACTTTCTTTTATTGTTGAAATAATTAATAAATAATAATGAATAAATTAAAAACAATTACAAGTGTGTTATAAAATTGTATATTTTGATTAATTGAATAATAACTTTAAAATACAAAAAAATAAATGTTTGTTAGCAAAAAATTAAAAAACAATTTGGATGACGATTGTTATTCGCATGACTGCTTGTGTAATAAAAGGCAGGACAAGTACTCGAGGGTTAAAAAATATTCATAAATAAAAAAAGGGGAAGAGTTGTCGTGTGACGCCTGGTAAATGTAAAACTTTGATATCCATTTTTCAAGAGAAGCTGTGCAATTTGCCTATGTACTCGCAAGAAATTTCCCTGTCTGATCCAGTAGACTTTACAACACATTTATTATAGTTAAATTATTTATTTGTTATTAAGATGTTATCAAATTGACAAATTTGATTTATGGTTAATTTAAAAACATTCAATTGGTGTTATGAAATTATGAGTTTTTATGATATCCGGAAAAACTGAATACACATGTCACTAAATGTCTCACTTGACTCGGAGCTTTAATAAAACTGGAGAACAGTTAAACTTTCGTTTGACTCTAAAAACCAATCAAATTAAATTTGAAAAAAGTACAAAAATATCAATAAAGAAATATTTTTAATTAAATACAAAATCTTAATCTAATACTACATTTATAAAACATATTGGCTATCCTGTATTTTATCGATCTCTCCTTTAAATTGTGTAATTGTCTCCTTGGCAAGTTTCAATCGATTTTTCAACACCAATATATCACCTCGCACTTTCTGTCTTAATTCTGTAATTGATTTCATTGTCTTCTTTTTCCTATCCTCAACTGAAATGACAAAAATAATCATTTTAAATATTGACTAAAATGCTAATATATCAGACGATCCATATATAAATTCTTGAAAAAATATATAATACACTTAAATAATTTCATTATATATTATAAAAAGGTCAGTCTATCGAAGATCCTTTAAAATTTAATGCAGTATGGGAAGTGGGCAGTGTTAAATAAATGTTTTAATTTTTCAAATAATAATGTCAATTCAAGAGGAATTTTACTTACAGTCAGTGTTATGTTCCCAAGCTCCTAATGTTAATTGTTTTGTATTTGTTAACAAATGCTGCATTAATTGAGTTGGGTCTTGGAATACAATTTCATCATAACTTTCTGATACTAGTCCTTTGCTTTGGTCTATTGTCACATCAGCTGTGTTCCCAGATGGAAATAATTTTAATATATGATACATTGTCACCTAAAGTATTTTAAAGCAAATATTAGCATTTTCTACTTGAAAACCGTTTTTATTAAAAAAACACTTTTCAAAACTAGCCCCCCAGTTCAATACAAGGTGGCTCCTATAAGACGCCATTAAAAATCATATCTTTATTATAGAAGTGTTCAATAAATTTAATAACCACAAAACATACTAGAGTTTATTATTAATAAGTAATAATCGTCAAAATATATTTTTATTAGTTTAATAATAAAAAGATTACAAAACAAAAGATGTGTTGTTTTAAATGTTAAAATAATAAAAAAATAATATAAGAAAACAAACAAAAAAGTTTTTCTTTATATAAGTGCTTAACCCTTTCGCTGCGATGAGCGCCTATAGGCGCTTCAAAAATTCGGTGCCCTCACTGAGACGAGCGTCTATATGCACCTACCTTGCAAATATCAGGTTGCGGCGGGCGCCTTTAAGTGCTCAACGAGTATGTCGCGGAAACAAATGTTTTGTTTACAACACACCGCTTGTACGATTTCGACTGTTTATCGTGCACATTTCGACAGTTTTTATGTCCTCTTGAATAAATACTAACAAGATTGAAAATAAGCTGCCTAAAATTTTCCAGCGTCAAAAATTCATATTGTGAAAGTATTGATGTTTAGCTATAGTTACTTAAATTTGGTAGAAACTTCTCTTCTGGACTGCTCCCAACGACCACACGTCTCAAACTTGCAAATGATATCGATAGGAGGGCTAGTAGTTAGCACAACAGAATTAATGCATCAATTGTTAAAGTATTTGTTACTAGATGTCGCAGATGCCACTTAACTAAGTAAAGTTTTGTACTGGAATTGGCAGTGTGTCAGATTAGTTAATGCGCAACTTTCTTGTGTGCACGGTACACATTCGTATATGTAAATTTCGCCCAAGGCCACGTTACTGAAATACATGTAGAGAATGTAAAGATACTACATTAAGATACATATATTATTATACCGGTAATAGCGGACAATTTCCATACTACCATGCCCTATTAATGCATGCATGATCATTAAAGACGTTGTTGTGTCCCTAGGTGTATTACCTAGGGACACAACAATGTCTTTAATGCGCAACAACGTCTTAGCGACTAAATGATGTTTTTGATTTTAATATAGAACGTATTGTTCTATATTAAAAACAAAAACATCATTGAGTCGCTATTATATAATCAGAGCTGTCATAAGTCATCTTTAAATGATATAATTAATTATAATTAAATAAATAATTTTTAAATATTTGTGAATTCACGCATTGTTGCTTACATCACACATATTTGGTATATTATAAAAGTGTTGTCACTTATGTGTGAAAAAGGAGGGCGTGCTAAGAAGTAATACTATCGTAAAGTTCTACTGAGTGCGTCTTGATGCTCATGCAATGTAATAAATTTTGGCATGGCAACATTGCGCACTGTTGTGGATTGGCCAAACTAACAATATTTTTGATGAACTAACACATCCGGTTGAAAGCTGCAATGTAGCTGTAATTTTAATGCAGAACTTAGCTAGGTGGAATGTCATCCCGTCGGTAATTTTACTACTTTATCAAGAGCACCGCATTAAGTTAATCGGTAAAATTTTCTCATGGAATTTTCACAATACATGCACATATTATCTCTTTTCTATTTTATTTGCATATAATCATTTATAGGTTATCGCAAATTGTGAACTAATAGATATTTTCAAATAAAATATATTTTATTATTTTTCTATGATACTTGTTTATTTACAATTTTTTTGAAACGCAGTATGTTTGTAGAGGTCTGCATTTCATTGTTATAAGATAATTTTTGTTCTTTTTCATATTCATTTTGTATGAAGGAATTGCTCTTACTTATAAATAAAATAACAAATATAAAATTGTCAATTGATAAACACATAATGCCCAAGTACAAACATACAAATACCCATTTATTATATAATCTGCTTACACAAACGTCCACATGTTAATATATAATAAAATAAATAATAGAATGAAATTTTAAAAAAATAAATTTCATTGAAGTCCGTCCTAAGTAGCCATCATTCATCTCGTTTAAACAATACAGTAAAACTTCGATATAACGGAGTAATAGGGGGGAGGGGATGTCCAATAAGGCCGAAAGTCCGTTATATAAAAATAGATTTAAAATAAACCAAAAAACTTTTTTTTAATTACACTGTATTTATATATCGACATGCTTGCTTTCGTAATCCTGCTTTGAAGAATGAATCAGTTTTGTTTTATTTTGCTAAAAATTGTTTACATGCAGCGACATTTGAATATAAGCATGTATAATATTAATTTTTAATTTTCTTTACATTTGGCTGGATTTTTTATCCGTTATATCCAAAGTCCTTTATATAGATTTCCATTATATCGATGTTTTACTGTATTTTCATTCATTCCGTAAATTGACAATAGTGAAATTACATTAAAACTCCACGCGCTTCATGTCGGTATGCACTGCACGATTACACATATGCGCAAAAAATAAGCCGCACAGCTATGTCTGAATATCGCGAATAGCCACAGCTTGATATAAACTAAAAGGATCTAAGGTTTGAGCAGCGAAAGGGTTAACAGCATAGATTGACATTATTACACATGTAAATTATTTGCGGTTCATAAAACATGTAAATAAATGTTTGTTTGTTCATATAAAGCATGGCGTACAATAAAACCAACACACATTTTTTTGTATATAAACAAAAAATATCATAATATTTAGTTTGGCACTCTTCTTATATAATGTAAACAATACTGACAAGAACTAAAATCAGCGCATTAACAATCAACAATTTCATATATAGCCGGTGACTGTAAAGTTGTGGTTCTAGGGTTAATATCTTAAAAAAAATATTCACTTGGTACTTACCGGTCTTTCATTGGGATCAATAAAATGAATTTTAATGACTATTTCAAACTCTCCCCAACCAGTTTCACTTATTTCATAAGGTGGTTTAACGACGATTCTGTTTTGGTTAGCATAGCTCTCGTGCAATTTAAAATGTACCTTTTTTACATAAGCCGACATATCTTCATTATTGTAAGGTTTTACATACACTGTCCATTGATGAGTATGTCCATCTTCCTCTCTTTTTTTCCCAAAATATCTAGCTATATTGCCATAAACAATGGGTTTTACAATACAAACACCCTAAAATTATATTAATTTTTAGATTTAATTTACTAGCGAGGCATTACTTACTTTCATGCGGCCTCCCGAATCCGGACCAAAATCTGTTGGTAAACTCATATTTGAACTGCTTATACTAAATTCATTTCAGTATATAATTGTAATATGTAATTTTAAAGGTTATGATATATAATCAAATTTGTCACTTGAAAGAAAACAATTCTTTTTGCTGATACGCATGCGTTACGCATTTTAACGGCCAATTCCAGGACCGTATTATTAACATCGTAGCGCTGAGGAAGATAGAAGTTTCTCTCGAAACGTCCGCCATCTTATCGATGTAAAAATTAAGCAATTAAATTAAATTATAACAGTCCAATAACAATGCTATTCACTCTTTCCTAAGAAACTTATGTAGTTAAGTTGGCCCAGTGCTTAGGTATACTTGTTTATTACATGAGTATTATACACATCTAATAAGTTAAAAGAGATTCTAAGCCCTACGACCGGCGGGTTGCACAATACACTTTGTCTCAATTAAAGCATTGTAACAGATTATTTGATATAAAAAACTTTATTTTATTTTGCCATTATAATGTTATATTTGATGTGAAACCACATCGAGCCAAATCTACTTACCAAAGTTGCCATCTTCACCTTGGTAATCACGGAAACCTCAATAGCAGCACGAAGTTCGCACAGAAAACACGACCATATTAGTGACAGTGACAAACAATATCATGTGGATGACAGTGACAATATGGAGCACAAAAACGCGTAGCTTCCTATGAAAAATGCATTTCGGTGTAGCAGGCGTTCCATGACGGCTGGCCGCCTTTTATATCTGTTATTATTATGTTTATCTGTTAGAATTATTAATGCTAGGTTATTGGCTTTCTGAAGGAATGTTTTATACTATTTTTTGCTATGTTGCGCCTATTCAATATTTATTACATAAAAGAAATAAAATGTTGAACTTTAGGAAATTTTGTTAAGGTTTGTACAATGATTTAGTATTAATTTTTTAATTTCATGTATCATACAAACAAATTGAATAAAAAATGAGCGGGTTGGATAAATTTTATCCACCCTGTATGTATATAACATACGAGCTAAACCCTGCCACGCAAAAGATTTTTTTAAAAATTTTGTTAGTATGTGACACACATCAACAATATGTCAAATGATGTTCTCTTCAATATAAAAATCAACGTGTGTCTGGGTTTTCAAATGGTTTGCTAATTTTAAGGAGAAAAAATCAAGACAGTTTTAAAAAATTTAAAAATTAAAGAAATGCACAGATAAATTACTGACATTAAAACCTTTCAAATGAGGTGTCACAAGTAGATAATTCCGTTTAAAATTTTTGAGGAACTTATTGGACGGGAGGGGGAAAGTGACAGATATATCAGCTGTATGTCAAAAGACAAACCCCTTTGAAATAAAAATTGGCATGTTTCAAGGTTTTTAAATATTTTGCCTATTTCATATTATTTTGAGAAATAATTATTTCTGAGAGCATATTTAAACATTAAAAAAAATGACATCGCTAAATTATTGACATAAAAACTTTTCAAATGATCAGTCACAAAATGAGTCACTCCCTTTAAAATGTTTGAAAGGTACTTGTTGGAAGAGGAGGAATGTGACACATATGTCAACTGTATGTCAAAAGACGTCCCCCTCGAAATAGAAACTGACGT